>JAPYYV010008823.1:0-12348 GCA_030522625.1 Copidosoma aretas | reverse complement strand
AGATGGAGATCCAAATGTGTTTCATCAAAAACAGTTGTAACAACTCCTCTGTAATAGCTGTGAGTAATCTTAAACTTAGAATGGGTACGACTTACTCTGCAAACAATTAAATAGCACATATGAGAGAAAGTATTTTTTTTTTCTTAATTTTCTTCTCAGTGATTATAGCAAACAATATAAAAAGAAACTTCACAAGACAAATATATATGTAACTGAAGGACACTTACACAATGAAACAGGTTTGGTGGCTGTTTTTTTATTGTTGTTGTATGGCAATTTGCAGTGTCAGAGGGTTAACCTTCCTATCTATCGACTCTGGCTCCATGATTTTTGTGTTTTCTCTCGGTTTTTATGTGTAAACTTGAGTAACTTTTCCTCTGAGCTGATGTATTCATACAATCTCTGATCTCTGCTGGCACCGGCTACGCGAAAACACACACTTAATTCTCCGGTCTCCGGCTGTTAAATTATAGGTGTTTACATAGCCGTTAGCCATCGGAGATCGCAGCTGATGGCTCGAGCATTATATACATGAAGTGAGTATACTATATACACTCGGGCACTCCGCATTCGGCAATAAAATTGGTAACCACTGTCAGAGCAGACGACGCTGCGATAGTTTTTTAGACTCTGAAGTTGGCTTCGGAAGAAACAGGCCCCCCATTTCTCTTATTTCGGAGCAAGAGTGGTGGGGGCCTGCTTTTCCGCAATGTTGAAATTTGCCGTGCCAACACTGAATATCACACTCTCATTTTTCTTATTTTTCTCATTTTCCTCATTAAAGATAAGGTTGAGGAAAATAATTGATGTGAAAATAGGTAGGAAAATTCTTAAATTGTATATACTCCCATATGAGGGTCACTATAAAAAAATTTCTTAAGAACGCAGAAATACCTTACAAAGAAAAAAGTATACAAAAAATCATCTTGAAAATTTAAATGCATCAGTTTTTGTCGTCGCTGATCACGAATAAGGGGTTATTTTTTAGAAATAGAAAATGGTGGATTTTAAATAGCAGACATAAATTTTTTTTTACTTTTACTATTCGATAAAAAGTGCTCTATAGGGAGTTTTGTGGTCGCTGATCACAAATAAGGGGTTATTTTTTAGAAATTTAAAATGGCGGATCCAAATGGCGGAAATAAAAGTTTTTTTACTTTTACTATTCTATAAAAAGTGCCTTATAGGGGTTTTTGTGGTCGCTGATCACGAATAAGGGGTTATCTTTTAGAAATTAAAAATGGCGGATCCAAAATAGCGGATATAATAATTTTGTTACTCTTACTATTCGATAAAAAGTGCTCTACAGGGGTTCTTGTGGTCGCTATTCACGAGTAAGGGGTTATTTTTTAGAAATTCATAATGGCGGATCCATACTAGTGAACACAAAATTTTTTTTACTTATACTTTTAGATCAGAAGTGCTCTTAGGGGTTTTTGTATTCGCTGATCACGAATTAAAAGTTAGTTCTTAGAAATTCTAAACGGCGGATCCAAAATAACAGATGAAATTTTTTTTTACATTTTAGAGCAGACGACGCTGTGACAGTTTTTCAGACTCTGAAGTAGGCTTCGGAAGAAACAGGCCCCCTACTCCTCTTATTTCGTAGGGAGAGTGGTGGGGGGCCTGTTTTTCCGCTATGTTGAAATTTTCTGTGCCAACACTGGTGATATTATCATCTGCGCATGCGCAGAAGTTAACTAATTAATATCTTCTTCATTTAATGAAAATTCTAGACGTCAGCATACCATTTTCAGGTTTCTAATAAAATCAGCGAAAAAAAAAGGCTGTTAGTTTATCTTTGATGCGTAAAACTTGAGCATTTGCTTTTTTTTTGCATTAATAATTTTAATGTCCAGTTCCGTAAAAGATAGTGTTTAAAAAAACATTTTTTATACTAGATTTACTTAAAAATAAAGTTGTCAACTGTACTGTTTCGTTTTCGATATGTAATCTAGTGTCCCTAAATAACAATATCGACAATTCTTAAACCATGATAGCAGGTAGATTAAAAACGCTGAAGCCCCTTTAAGGTGCATGAATAGAGGAGTAGTGAAATATAAAAATGTAACCTTTATTTTTGTACCTTAACGCTATTTAAATATAAGCATGGTTTCAAATATTTAAATGATTGTAACATTATTAGAAAATTACTGCAAGTATGAAAACATTATTTGGAAATTATTTTGTAAAAAAAAAGGTCTAAAGACATACAAATAAAGTCATGTCACTAGGGAAAAGCAAGAAAGGACAAATTTTACAATTTTTACGGTATCTCTGACCGAGAAGGAAACATTTATGTTTGCAAAAATAGGGATGGGTCATATAACAACATAACCTTCATAGCTGATTCTTTACAATTTTTATATTGAAGCAAGTTCAGAAATTATTTAAAAATCCTAGCATGTTTAAAGTATTATTGTTGACGTGCATAATTTATACGGAAATGGCTTAAGGCATCATCGCCAGTGAATCCACGACGGGTAACAGCTAGTGTTCTATATATAAATGCAACCATTTTTTTATTCTGTTTTTTCTCTCGTTTTTATGATACCACGTATAAAATGTATTTTTAAATGTTCTTTCAACATTATTATTATTACAGTTTCCATATTTGTGTTAGAATATTATTATCATCATGCAAATTATGATTATCATACAAAGAAAAAATAGTTTTTCAAGAAAACATAATTTACAGTTCTTTCAAAAATAAGTAAAAATTTATTACAGCTTGGTTTAAATCATATAAGACAGTTAATTTTGCAAAATTAAAAAGTACGTAAATATTTTAAAAAACTATATATTATATGAAAAATTGACAATTTAGGAAAAGAGAAAAAATAAAATTAAAAACAATGCTATTTTGGAGGATAAATATTGTTTCTCCGGAAGATATTAAGCGCTTTTCTTCATAACTGATATTAAATGAGGCAATAGAAGTGACATAGTTCGGAGAATTAAGAACATATGAATAGATTTGTTATAAACCATTTAAAGATACTTCTATAGCTGGGTAATTAATGTAATGTTATACTCAAATTGATGATATTTGTCAAGAAAAAATTACTGTTTTGTTGCTTTATTAATCCAGATAATTTTTAGCATGGCTTTTACTCTCGGAAAATGTTTTTGGTGACAATTTTTGTAATTAATATAGAAATTATATCACGAAAGATTTTGTTTCGGATAAAGAAAATCTTGCTCATTTACATATAAATCAAATATTCTTCTAGAAGACAAATCTTGTGAATCTTTTAATTTACCTACACCTAATGAAAGTTTTTTTCTTTGCAAAAATCAGACAACTTTAGTAAAATTGCGTTTTGTAAACAAACTTATGAATTATTATGTGTTTAGTTAAATGATGGTGATCAAAATATTTTTAAAATTATATGTATAAGAAATCTCTGATATAAAACTATTATTTATTACTCACCAGCTCATATTTCAATGATTTAGTAGTTTTTAAAATAGGGTATAGATTGATGGTTTTACAAAAAGCCTTACTTGCCATGACTTATACGGTTGTTATTGTTTTATTACAATATAAAATTTGATTTATTACACATATGTATATCCAGTCGTATACTTCTGGATATTGTTAAAATAATTTTTGAAAATGATTTAAGTAATAACAACAACAAAAAGTTTAGTTAACTGGTCTGTATGCCTCAAGGGCGTTTTGGAAAATATAGATAAAAATTATATTAGATATATATTTTGATTAATCTAAACACCTGTGAAATTAAATATTTACTGAAGTACACATTTATGAAAAAGGGTATAAAAAAACTCTACGTATTTAGACAATGTTGAAATTAAGATAATAATATTAGGATTTTTGTACAGAAAAACCAACCAAATTCTCGTGGGGGACTGAGGGGGTGGCTGATTACAGCTAGACGAGGTTGAGTTAGGGCTGATGTGGGTTAATTAAGAAAACAAAAGAGCGAATGGTTTTATAGACGACCGAGGATAATAAAAGGGGAGGAGCTACAAAGAAGGTATTTTATATTATAGCCTCATTATTTTTCTATAATTTTTTTGAGAGGGGGGTAGCTTAAATTACTTTGTAATGAAGTTACTGGGAAGTTACTACATTTTTTACAGTTAAAGTAAATCGGAAGATCCTTATTATTTTTAAAATTTTTTATTTGCTTGTAAATATTGTATAATGTTACATAAAATGAGTATTTGAAACGGAGACGTACGATTGCATTTTAAGTTATAAATAAACCTAATCCCGGAAATCCGTTATATTTTTAAGATTTTATTAAATATAAGAAAAACAAAGGGTCATAGAGCAAAATGTTTTGCTTAGAAATTTGAGCTTACTAAATCATCTACAACGAGAAAAAAAAAAAATTTCCTATGACAATAGTCTAGTTGCAAATGACGAAAAGCCTCGAAAACCTTTGTTTTTGTTCTGTTTAAATAACTATTCTTGGAATACAATTACGATGCTTGGAATTCATAAAAATATAGTTTACGTTATATACAAGGATCAACCTAAAACTAAACTTGATCCACTGAATAGTTCACGAACAATGGAGTTTGCCACTAAAAAAACTTTAAAGTTTCAGAGTAATGTGAAAATTGTTTTAGGGATCGTACAGAAAAGTGTCTGATTTTACATACTAAGGTTATCGTATATTTGATTATTCAGTAGAACATTTATGATTGTATTATTTTATCCTAACAGTTGGCCATGAACACGATTTAGTGCTTATTGCATACTTATTATTTCATAGGTTTATAACAATTAGACAATGGTTTTAACTGCATTGCATTGCTTGAATTTTTCTGCAAATTAAAAAAAAAATGTTATTGGTCGACCCATCGAAGTGTGGGTACATTTCGGTTTTGAAAAAATAGCTGTGACTTTGTTCATCAGAATTAACACCGCCAATTGAAGCATAGTATTTTTAAAGCGATATATTTTCGAAGGAGTAATTTTGCAACAGCTTATAGTTCTTTGTATTGTTGCTTCGACGAATTATAATACAACTTTTTTTTTTCCATATTAAAAATTGATCAGTAAGTGGGATTTCCTCTGCGGGATATGAACGATCGAAATATTAACAATATCGGTATGCTCTTTTGCTTCCAAGGTCCCAAAAAACGTTATTTTTCCAATACAGATTCGTCCAAATGAATTTTTGTGTAACTGAATAGGAAAATTGAAATAAATAATTAGGTGCAAACGTAATTTATTCATACCTCACTTTCCCTTTACAGTTATACAGAATTTTCCATTTGATACCAAGCAAGAATACAATATCTAAAAAAAGTATACAATTTACACTATGAATTAAAAATATTCCATATACATATATATAAATGACTCTCTCAATGTCTAATGCATTTAGTCTACTATAAAGGTTAGTAAATCAATTATTTCAAATTTTTCCCCCTTTAATAATTTTCACCAAAAGTGGATTTTAAATTTTTAACAAAACCTTTTCTCACCAGACTTAAACTATCGACCTCGTGCATACAAGCTGTCTACTGGGTCGACTTAACCAAGAGCTACCTCTTTGAGTTAGCTACTTATCACTTCGTTTAATATTGCGGTTTGCAACCTTTTTTTAATTTAAATATTTATTCACTTTTTTTTTTTAAATTAGTTTAAATATTTTTAATATAAACGAATAAACTTTACACTAATTAAATTAATATTTTTTTTTTAACTTTTAAAAAATTGATATTTGTTGCAGCTTTCTTAGATATTAATTAATATTCTTACAGAAATATATATATCTTTTCTATCCCTTGGGCAAAAGTTTGCAGTTCTACGGTTAGGTTAGGCTAGAAGAAAAAGTACTTTCACCCACACCTTAGTGGAACATCGCAACTACGAACCGTTACCCAAAGGATGAAAAAAAAAAACACTATTTCTTACATGAAGGGGGAACGGAACGCCCATACTAACGTGACTGTAACGGCCTCTTAACTTCGCCTCGAGGCGTCATATCACGTTTGTGCGGAAATTCCGTTTCCCCTCTTTGTAGGAAAATTAACTATTTATTTCTTCAATTTTTTAATTTTTAAATAACACATAACTCTTCACGAACCTTGTATACTATTTGAAAATTTTCTTCAACAAATTTTTACAACTACAATCTTTGCTTATGTTTATTTATAAATTCAATTTTCTATTGATGGATTTGTTGATGTACATTGCATCTTTTTCTGTTAAAATTTTTTTATTGGTGAGTAAGATGATTTTTGAGTTTTGTTAAATTTATTTGCATGTTATACTACTTGATTCAAGATTTAACAGTGCTACTAGATGTTTATTATTATGATTTCACGCAAGATAAGTCTAGCATTTATCAAATATCAAAATAATTTTCGAAACCACACTAAATTACCAAATATTCTAATCCTAACGATAATTACACGACATTCGATACATCGCTGTAGATTATCTATGAGGGCTCCAGCGAGCAGGGGTATCAACTCGAAAATATTTTTGTTAGTCGGTATCACTGTCAGAACGTATGTGTGAGAATCATCATTATGTACAGCTGCACGGTAAACGAAAATTTATTGCTGTCACGTAAATTACGTATCATCGTTAAATTTGTATTTTTGTTGGAATAAATAAAGAAAGTTATAAATAATAAAAAAGTAACTGTAAGTTGTCTATATAAGTACAAGGTTCGAAGGACTTACTAAGATACAATTCCTTTGTAAGTACTTGCTGTATAATTTTGAATTATTTAAAAGCACGTGTCTTGCGTTTCAACAAAAAAAAAGAGTTTATGCAACTATCTTGCTAAAACTACGACTTGAGTAATACTCGATAGCATATTTGAAATTTTTCAGGGTTACCTTTGCGAGGTACCATGTAAGAGCTGTCGATTTTTACTATGATACAGTAACTGTTTTATTGTGTAACTTATTGATTAGTTTTACAAATTAAAGATGTTTCCAGGTTCCTCCATAATAGGTTGTTTATAATTTGCAAACTTCGATAGAAAATATCTCCTAATTTTTTAGGTTTAGCTAGGTCAATAAGGAGGCCATTAGAATGAGCAGGCTTTGACTTATTAAATAGACTACTTATGACATCCCAACTATTTGGTTTAAGTAATAAGAGATACATATCCTTGCTATTTCTTTGAAATTACATCGATTATTTAATAATAAATATTGTCATTGTACAAGTTCATCTGATAATTTATTTTCAGGCGAGTAAGGATTAATTTATTTGAGTTTATTATCGAGCTGATGTGTACGGGTCCATTATATTACACCTGCTTACATAATGATTAAAAGTATAATCCACGTATATAGTATATATAATACACGAAAAAATAGTGCTTATCATTTGTCGTATAAGTACAACATTGTTTCTGATTGGGACTTCTTAGCCAATTACATTTTAGTTATAGTTTGCTGGACTACAACGTTATCATGGTTTGCAAGTGCCTGGTTTTCATTCCACCATTTACATGAGTCGGTTGATCTGTCCAATTCCGGTAATGAGGTGTGATTATACTATGTACGCTATCCCGGAACACAATGGACTACTCTGCTAACGTTCTGAATCACTGAATAAATCATACATTAGTAAACAGTTTTAATGGGTAGTTTGATTTGGTTGTTTGGTTCTTGGTGCTTCGGTTTTATTTTATTTGTATTCCGAATTTAGCTGAATTTTACGGGTCTTTTAGAATCTGTTTTATCAGCGGTATGTCTTACGTAGAATTTTTTTATTTTCTGCCTTAGAAGAGAAAAGTTGGTTATTTTTTACGTAGTACTAGAACAATATATTAAAATAAGCGTTTTCTTTCTGACAAATATAATACTTGCTGAATTCTGAGTATTTTTCTACGTGGCCAAATGCATATGCTAACTAGCCAAACTTGTCTATTTACATCATAATTGTCAGTACAATACATTCTTGTAATAAAGTGTTATTATCTTATTGACTTTTATACAAAACCAAATATAATACTTTGTTCATACTCCTAATTCGTAAATAAAGGATCCATCAATATACAGTACAAGCGGGCAAGTCTATTTAATTATTTGGTTGTAGGTTCTTGAGTTACATAATATTTTTATTTCGTATTAAGCTCGAGCGTACAAGTCTTCTGTTGTCAGTCATTTGCTTTATAATTTGTATCACTAACGGTCACGTTGTATGGTTCTGTGTCTGTGTATTTGCCAAACAAGTGGGTCGGGAATAATTAAAAGGCCAAGGTGCTGTAAAGGAGTGGTTTGGCTGCAATCTGTTGTTTTCAGCAGAGTTCGGCGATATAGTGTCTTTCCAGTGACTCCAGCCATCTCTGGGGAATTAATAAAATAAATATGGGGTTACCATTCCTAAGTTTTTGAGGGGCAGGTGAGAGGGTGGTGAGGGTGGTGAGGGCAGAAAGGGGGGCCGGAGGGGGCCACCGAAAAATAAAAAATCTGATTTTTATGTAATATCATGGACAAAACGATTGAATTTTTGATGCCTGCGAAGGGGGGTGAGAGGGGAAGCCAACAAATGACGATCATACAAAACACGTTAAAGTATACAGAATTCACCGGTGATTTGACGGGGGCCTGAGAGGGCGTTAGAGTGGTGTGATATACTGCATCCCTATTACTATTTATATGTATATGTAGACATAGTCAAGGAGCTTCACCCTCTGCACGCTACGCACGCCAACCCCCCTAAAACAAATAACTAATCCAGCTGTTAAATATTTACTACAATTAAAATAGCTTAATTTTCTCTGTACTTTACTAAAAACTATACGCTACTAAAAATTTATGCGTTGAAAATTCTTAAACGATAAATTATTGTTATAAATTTTTTCATCCTTATTACATAGTTGTTAAAGTTTGTAATGTAATTTACATCAATTTAATAATTATTATAATAATTATTTATAATAATTACAAATTTTCAGTAGCAGAGTTATACGGAAAGTAACAGTACAATTTTCCATATTCTAAAAATAGTAAACTAATTTTTACAATAAATTAGATATAAGTTTCAATTCTTACTTTGAGAAAAACACATTTATCTTAAAACATAAAAAATGATACCTAACTTTCATCTACCAATGACTATAAGAAAATTAGTGCAAATAAATTCCACGTTTAATAGAGAATAAAAAATTTTTTTTACAAGTTAGCTTGTTCGCTTTTGTAAAAGCCAATACTTAAGAAACGTACGAAACAATAAATCGTTTGGGCTCTTACGAACATTGCGTTCAAATCCTGAATAAAGCGACAATGTTCTTGACAGTACATTTAGCATCAGAGTTATGTGGTGTTGGAGATAGGTAGCGATACACTTCCATAGTTACACTAGTGTCTGCAATATTCAGTTCATATTTTATTGATTTTAGTTGCAGTTCAAAATAAGCTGAGGCGGACATAAGTGCATTACATGTAACTGAGTCAAACGGGTATGATTCTAACAGACTCAAAGGACTTAATAGACTTATCAGACTTTGGTCAAATAAGCTAACAAACTTACGGTTCTTTCAGAAATCAGGTCTGACAAGTCTAGAAGATGTTGGGTAACATCTCTGACTAACAGAGTAATAAATAAACGCCTTTTTTTAGTTTTGTCTTCATAAGAATCAATATATATAGCTATAAGAGTAACAACAACATCATTGATCGATGGAGCATGACTTTATTTACAACACTACTTTTGATATTTCGTCATCTTTCTGACGACCATATCTGAAACACTAAAATAAAAAATTTAACAAGAGCTAAATTCGTCCGTTTGCTTTTATGAGAGCCAATGCTCAATAAAAGTACGTAACAACTAATCATTTGGTGAATTGTATGTTTCTTAACCATTGGCTCGTATGAACATGGAAGTCAAAAGCTCAATGGATTCGCAATGTTCTTGACAGTACGTTTAGTATGAGAGTCTTGTGGTATTGGAGGTAGGTAGCGCTACCCTTAAATAGTCACTCTAAACGCTCTGTCATTTAGTTTGTAATTAATTGATTCGAGTTACAGTTAAGAAAAAATCGAGGCTGACATAAGTGCATCCCATATAACTGAGTCAAACAGCTTTGATACAAGAAGACTAAAAGGACTTATTAGATTTTTCAGACTTTAGTAAAATGAGCCATCAAACATACGATACCTACAGAAATCAGGTCTCATAAGTATAGAAGATGTTGGGTATGCTTAACATCCCTGATTAACAGCGTAGTGGATGGACGCCATGTTTGAGTCATGTCTCCATAAAAATGTACATTAAGCATTGGTCGAGGTGTGCGTTGATTTACACTTTTTTTACTCAGGCAATATATATAAAAATGCCTTTTTTTGTGTCGAAATAAAATAGCGGCCGCTGTGGTTGGCCGATCAAGATAATTATTTTTGGAACTTGAAGCTTAAACACCCTAGAATATAGGAAAAGTGGTCTGAGGTGAAAAAAAATATTTTTGAGGTTGAAAAATACCTCTAAATGCACCCCTAATCGTCGTTGATCACGAATCTGGTATCAAAATGACAGAATTGAAAATGGCGGATCCAATATGGTGGCATAAAAAGTCAAAACGCTTCAAAAATTTACGAAAATTTGGCTATACAGGTTTTTATATTGTATTTATGTATTCGTATTCTAACAAATACTGCTTGATATACCTAGATAATGGATTAGCTAAGCAACTCTACAAGTTTAAAATGTAAAATCATACGTATGTAGCAGACAATATACTTGTCTTACAAAGTGAGCTTGTACTCTTTGACTTCAATGAATAGTATTATTTCCTTTAACTAAATAAAAGTCACATGTTTAGATTCATGTTGAAAAACTGATTTTCTTTCATTCCATCTCCTCGTACTCATTCTCAGCTTCTGCCAACTCGTTTTCTATCTCATGGTAATTGGAGTTCTCTCTACATCCAATTAATATTGCCATGTTAGGTGATAGATATGATAGAGTGAAATATATAACTTGTAAGCTTAAAACGTTTTATTTTAAAATTTTTTTTGCAATTTCTGAATTTTTCACTAAGATAAGTAGAGTGAACTTTCTCATGGATTCCAAAAACCAAACTATAAGTTATTATTGGCGTTAATATAAAACAAACGTGACAGCAAGCAAATACATGTACATCTTTAATTTGTGATGTATGACTTAAAGTAATTTCGGAGTCATATTTTTGAAAGGATTTCGCAAAACTACGATAAAGCAGAGTTTATTTCTCTCATAGTGACAGTTTTGTTCGATTTTCGATCACTTCCCGATATGTATACATTTTATTTTGATCGCATTATAGTAGCTATCTAATTTGAATTTGAAAATTCTTATTAATTTTTGAAATTTTGCAAATGGTTGGACTTAGACGTTTTGAACTACATATACAGATACTATATTTTTTTTTTTTTTAAAACGTGCGTTCTCACTAAGAATTTTTCTGCTTTCGTCGACATCTGTTGTACCTGCTTTCTTTGCAAGCGTTTGTCCAGATAAATTACCGATATCATCGGATTGCTCATATAGATTACTCATAGTTCGATATTTTTCGCAAGTATACTCAGTCTGCTCTTAACCTACATTATTTCCATGTCCCTCCCGTATACCGGGTATACCTATATATATGTTTCCCGCTGCTCTCCTCTCGTACATCAATAATCAGCCACTGAACGCTGGCGAGAGAGAGAAAATTATGCGGTAGCTCGGCAGCGTACTCTCTCTTCCCTGCGGACACTGTCGCTGCCCTCTCGCGCTCTCTATTCTTATATCTCTATGGTTTCAACCTTGTGATGTATAGAAAATCAGTGTAAGATTAGTGATGAGATGCATAGCTGGGAATTTGGTGCCCTTTTTATCACATTTCAGTACGTGTGTAACGGTTAATCATCAACACAATCATATATAGAAGCACGTAATTATGCCTTAGGAGTCTGAAAAAGGATATTAATATGATTGATCGAGTTATAGTATAACGATCACTTATTCAGAATGTCAACTTTTACATTCCAGTGACATTTTGTATGTATTGTGGGTCAAATACAAATACTGTTATATCTTAAATATGATTCAGCGTACCAATGATGATGGTATATCTGACTATGGAATTTTGGTTTATTGTTGATTAATATGTAAACGATCTATAAGACATTCATGTGGTCTTTAAAAACATACTTCCTTAACTCAGATCAGTCCTTCGATAGCTGGAATAGCTTTTAAGATGATTGACGGTCATGCCCAGCGAACTTAAATCTCGCACCAAAACTTTGGGCGTGGAATTCAAAAACTTAACAGAACAATTGTCGCTCTCTGCCCATCGATAAGGCAGTCTACCTAAGTTACCTCTCGAGTAGCAGTCCTAGCCAAACCACGCTATACGATTGATTTCAATC
>JAPYYV010008822.1:0-29248 GCA_030522625.1 Copidosoma aretas | reverse complement strand
CAACAACAACAACAACAAAAAACAAACATCGCAATTCTCTCCTGTCGTCAGCGCAGCACCTACCTGGCGACCTACCTGCGGCTGAACAACGCCCGCAGACTGTTCCCGGGCTACGACGAGCTCCAGTACAAGACCGGCTTCGAGCTCAGCCTGACGCGGCCCAGGAACATGACGGCCCTCG
Organism: Copidosoma aretas; assembly: GCA_030522625.1. Taxonomy (NCBI): domain Eukaryota; kingdom Metazoa; phylum Arthropoda; class Insecta; order Hymenoptera; family Encyrtidae; genus Copidosoma; species Copidosoma aretas. The sequence continues at coordinate 29,067 of JAPYYV010008822.1, read as the reverse complement.
CCAACACGCCGCTCCGGGCTAGCAGCGACGTGTGAGTTATTCTATATACATCCCTCGGAATCTAATCTCGCGACGTACGCCCGGTTGGTATAATAACAACACGCGCGACTCGTTGTCAACAGGGTCGGCAGGCAGGACCTGGTAAAGGACCACTTCGAGCCGACCCCGGTGATGACGACCCACCAGCTGGCCTTTGTCGTCTCGGATCTGGAGATGCTGGCGCCCCCCCGGACGGCCAGGCCCATGGACGGCCGGCAGCTGGAGATCCGCGTCTGGGGCCGCCGGGAGTACGCCGAGCCGCTGAGAGACGTGCCGGACAAGGTGCTGACGATCGTCAATTATCTGCAGGATTACTTCAACCGGTCGATCGGACTGTCCAAGCTCGATCTCGTCGCCCTCCCGACCTACACGGCCAGCAAGGCCTCCGACAACTGGGGCCTCATGCTCTTCAAGTTAGGCGCTTTTCTTGTTTTCCCCTCGTCTGCTGTACATTATACTGGATAATTTTATTCAGTTGGCGTACAAACGTGTTTTGTACAAATATTATACGTCCGAACGTGCGCGGCTGTTGCTACTTGTCCGCAGGGAAAGCGAGCTGAGCAGCCCGCTCGTGTGGAACACGGCCTACGAGCTGACCTACCAGTGGATCGGGCAGTCGATAACGCCGTACCGGTGGATGGACGCATCCGAGAACAAGGGCCTCAACTCCTTTTTGGCCTCGATGACGACGCTCGACGTGAGTGTTGTATTATGCGGGCGCCCCCGGCCGCGTGTTGGGAAGGGGGGGGGCGGGCGGGGGGGGTGTTGGTGTTTTTGTCCCGCCTGGTTTTTTTTTTTTTTTTTTTTTTTTTTTTTTTTTTTTTTTTTTTTTTTCTTCTGATGCAGATAGGACAGGGGATCGAGTACGAAAGGGCGAAACGCTCTCGGCGGCTGAATCATTTACATCAGCGTCTGATGAATTGTATAATCATTACCGTCGCACCCGGGACCAATCATCCGGATGAAGCGACGACGAAATCGACTGTATTGGTCTTACAGTGGCTCAAACTCCGTTTTTCATCGGTAATCTAATTAATAGTACATAAAACTGTTCCAGATAAACCCGGAAGAGCTGAACGGCAAGTGGCCGATGAACATCCTGTACTCGCTGTACTACGGCTACGGCAAGTTCTACGGGGCGAACCGGGGCACCGGCATCATCCGCGACGCCAAGTTCTCCAAAAGTGAGTGTTGATTCACTTTTATAACTTGGGGTATGATTGATGTTGTGGGAGAATAAAAAAAAAAAAAAAAAATTCAACTTATCGACTGTTTTGTGCCGGGCCGCTCGCAAGGCCGCGCGCGCGTATCTCTAAACGACCGTGGAACGGTATGCCAACTGTTGTGACATGCCTGATGTCGCCTTGTTCCTAATTTACGACGCGCGCGTAAAATCCAAGAGCTGTGACGAGATTGTTTTATGAAAATTGTTACCGACTGCGTGAATAATGTTCGACCGTATACATGTCGCATTCTTTTTATTATTTTCCATTTTCGAATTTCCATGCAAATCGCAATGACTTACGGGTATACTTATCTACGTTGCAGTTGAGCTGGTCTTCCGCATGTTCTACTACATCCTGGGCAAGGAGAACTTCAAGGCCAGCATGCAGCATCTCATCCGGAGCCGGGCCACCGTCACGTAATTCTCACCTTGTTTTTCATTCTCCCTCTTCTTCTTCTTCTTCTTCTTCTTCTTCTTCCTTTCGTTCGGGCTTTTGCTCTGCACTTGAGTACAATACATACATACATACATGCATATACACAAGTGACGCAACGCGTTGCGATAGGAATATAATATGCGCGTAAAAATAGAGCCGCGCCGAGCATCGAGAACCTCGGAGGAAACGAGATCCGCGATTATCTGCACCGCCCTCGGAATTCCTCGACTATAGCCCGCGTTAATCAGGCCCCCCGCGCTTGCAATTCGATTTGTCGGAGCAATCAAGTCTCGAACATCTTCGAGCGCATCGATGAATCGGATTACTTATGCTGTATAAAATAACCGCAGCTCGGACCGGCCCAGGACCGACGGCCGCTACGAGAGGTCCTTCACGCAGACCGACATATACGACAGCATGAATTTCGTCGCCAATAAGAGCAAGGCCCTGCCGGCGGGCCTGACCATCAACAAGGTGGCCGACACGTGGATAGACCAGGAGCGCCTGCCCCTCGTCACCGTAATTCGCAACTACGGCAACGCGACCGTCACCTTCAGCCAGGTGGGTGGATTTTTTTTTTTTATTTTTTTTTATTTAAAATTTAAATTTTGTCGTCAATTATATTGCGCCTGCTCGTTATTGTTTGTACATGTACATAGAAAACGTACGTGAGGGAGAACCGAGTGTCGAAGAGCAACTGGGACAACGTCTACCGCTGGAACGTCCCCCTGGTGGTGCAGACCCAGGCCAAGTGGAACAGCAGCGACTACGCGCCCAAGGCCTGGCTGCTCGAGAGCAAGGACAGACAGAACCTCACGCTCGCCGACACGGCCGACAGGAACAGCTTCGTCGTCAATAATAATAATAATAATAATAATAACAATAATAAACCGGACAGGCCTGTTCCCGGTCAACTACGACGAGAACAACTGGCAGCTGCTGGTCGACTACCTGCGCGGGCCCAACTTCGAGAGCATACCGATCCTGACGCGAGCTAAGCTGCTGCACGACGCGTGGAACCTGGCCTACGCCGACGAGCTGTCTTTCAAGGTGGCCCTCAACATGACCCAGTTTCTCCGGCACGAGAGGAGCCACGTCGTCTGGGAGCCCTTCTTCACGATGATCGACCACGTGGGCGGGCGGATCGAGGGCACCGAGGTCTACGTCAAGTTTCAGGCGAGTAGTAGATCATATATTTTGGTATATGTATAATAATGTATTATATATGTATATTATATAATTCATCGTGTGTACGCACATAATATAGGCCTACGCGCGCTCGCTGCTGGAGCCGATGTACACGGAGCCGTGCGAGAGCACCCGGGCGGTCGAGCCGTCCTGGAAGACGCACCTGAGGGGCCTGGCCCGCTACTTCCTCTGCCGGGCCGGATACGAGCCCTGCATCACCGAGGCCCGGGAGCAGTTCAAGAAGTGGATGACCGACAAGGAGCCCGACAGGGGCAACCCGTGAGTCGATGATCGATATTATACTTAGTGAGCGGACAAAAGTATGAAAGAGTTATAATTACTCAATTGTCATCGCGATGTGTGACGTATGATACGACAACAGCGTGGCCAACGAGTTCATCTGTCCGGTGTTCAAGTGGGGCACCGTCGAGGAGTGGAACTTTGGGCTGCAGCGCGTCATAAACTTCCCGCGCAACAGCATCGAGAGGAAGCAGAGCGAGCGGACCTACCTCCTCAAGACCCTGGCCAGCTGTCCGAGGGACCCCGTCAAGGTCGAAAGGTAAAGTGTACCATACGCAATGCATAGTGTATAATGTATATACGGCGCATCGAACGATCGTGTACAATGAATAAATTGCAACTCTGGCAGACTGCTGGACGTGGCGATAGTCGAGCGCAACGGTAACTTCACCGATCCCGACATCCACCTGATATTCTCGATGCTGGCGAGCAACGCCAACGGCTACCGCTCGCTCTTCAACTTTCTCCGCGACAAGTGGGACGTCGCGAAGCAGCGCCTCGAGGGCAAGAAGAGCCTCTGGACGAGCCTCGTCCAGTCGGCCACCGGCTCGTTCAACAACCAGGAGGGCTACGAGCTCGTCTCCAAGCTCTACGCGGCGCGCGGGAGCGAGTTCGAGGGGGCCGAGAGCTTTCTGCCCGAGGTGCTCGAGAAGATCAAGCAGGAGACCCGCTGGAGCGAGAACAACCTGCCGGCCATCGATAAGTGGCTCGGGGAGCACCTCGCCAGTCCGGTGCCTACCGACGAGCGCGTACTGAAGTACTGGAGGGAGGCCCTCGTCTGTCCCCAACGGCTCGCCAACGAGACCGCGCCGGCCAGCTGAGCTGGTTCTAAGGATATGCAATATATAGCTCGATCCTCCCCCTGATCCCCTTATTATTATTATTATTATTATTATTATTATTATTATTATTATTGCTGTTGTTTGTATATTATTATTGTCGGCTATAAGGATTTCTCAATTACACATATTACGTCGTAATAAAGCCGCGAGAGTTAAGTTTGGATACTTTTTTTTTTCTTTTTTTTTTTTTTCCTATTCACGGGGTGTTTACAGTGTAGTAAGTACGAGGATCCTGTTGCTAATACTCGTCTGATGAGCTTTGCAAAGATCTTACACAGAATGGGAAATCCCAATACTATGTTCTATCATACGTATCCCCAAAAATCTCGGAAAATTCCGAAAGGTGCCAAAACTTGTCCAATATGTCCAATAGGCGAAATAAAATTTTCATGTTATCCCGCTTCGAGTCTATCCCATCAAAAAGATATCAAATGCATTAGAAATAATTTTGCAGCCTGAATAAATAATACTCAACTCGAACAAATGTACAAAATGGGCACTCTTGGTGTGCTTTCTCTCCATTGTAACAATAATTAGACGCATATTATTATAACGTCCATATCTTTTGGTAGGATATAAAGCAATTATAAATGTGTAACAACAGATGGGAGTAGCGACATAATTAAACAAGTGTTAATTCGATACTGATACCTTTAAAAATATGACGGAAAATATGTAAACTATTGAGATAATTAAGCTTGAATTACCAATAAATTTACATGGTTAAAGCGCTCTGCTCACATCATTGATGGACATCACCTATCGAAGTTTGCTTCATAATTTTGTTTCATCTCCACACACACATGGTATTTTAATAATAGTAATAAGTATGTCATGAATAAAATAAAACTATAGTCAAAAAAGGCAAGTGTGATAGCTTTAATTTCGTGAAATGATAGACGACGATGTAATTATGCATACTATTTATGGAAAACTCTGTATCACATTTTTTATAAATAAAACAGATTTTACGTTAGTTTTCGAATTTAAAGTTTTGCCGCCACTATATACATATGTACATACATACCTTGAATTACTCTGACGGTAATAAAGTAACCATTACTTAACGTCAATGTTGCCGCAGTTGTCTCCTGAGCCTACTCATAATTTTGTTTAATATTATTATAGCGCAGATAGTATACATGCTTATCTCGATATTTGTTGGAAATAATAGTCAATTCGATAAAAAAATTTCTCCTATGTTTCCAAATTTTGATATTTTTAGTTTTTCTTGTCGTTGCAATTAATAAAAAATGAATTTGAGTGGTTTTGAACACATAGCAGACCTAATACAAACAAAAAAATAAAGGACTATGAACAGCATCCCAAAAATTATAATATTGAATCAATACTTCCCTGCTAAAACAAAATTCTTAGCATGGAAGAAAAAAAAACCGCTGCCAATAAATTATCACAAAGCTTCCTCAACATTATTCTGCAATTATTTAACTAAAAAAAAAAAATTGACTAAATTATTAGAATTATTTGAAATGTAAAATAAGCTATTTGCATGCTCTATGATGCGGAATTATTTTTAAAATAAAATTATAATATTTACCCAAATAGTACAAAAAATATAGTTGAAATTTTTTTGAATTAAAAACAATTAAACAAATAATTGGAACTTATTACTGAAATCAATATACGTAATATAACCATCTCGTAGCTAAAATATTATTGAATTATATGAAGCTATTCAAGTATCTGTAGAATATAATTATTTACGAAATCGGATTAAAATTTTTTCACTCCAAAATCAGCAAAAACCGTTTTTTTTGGCATCAAAAATCGTGATAACAACCTTGATAGGATATGAAACGTCAAATCATTTTGTGAACGTATATAAGGATAATAAAAGAAACATTCGAGCCCTAGATCATCGAAATAATTTGGAGGGTTTCTGGAGTACGACTGAATCAAGAAAAATAGATTTTTTTTAATAAAAAAAACGGCATAACGAAAAAAAATTTTTTTTTATTTAAAATGAAGCTGTTTTAATGCTCCATCAAATACAACTATCAAGAAAATCAAATTTTTTTTTTTTTACCCCAAAAATTGGCAAAAAACCGCGTTTTGGACATAGAAAATCGTTGTAAAAACCTCAATAAAGTATAAAAGTTGAAGTTTTTTGTGAAACAGATATAAGGAAATAAAAACAAACGTTTTCAACCTTGAATCATCGTAATCCCTCTAAGGTTTTCTAAGATATGACGATTTTCCACAAAAATCTTATTATTTCTTTAATAAAAACCAAACAAAATACCTTATCAAGATATGATGATTCAAAATGGAAAATTAAGCTATTCTGAATCTCTATTAGATTTTACTATTTAGACATTCGAATTACATTTATTTCACCCTTGAAAAAGTAAAAAAATAAACTGCATTTTTTTACCACAAAAATCTATATACAAACCTTAATTAATAAGGTATGAAACTTATATTTTTTTTCCGAGCCGCCATAAGGACAAGAAAGCAAAAATTTTAAGCCTAGAATCATACCTTTATGGGTTCCTGAGGTATGAAATATGACTGATCACACACACACACACACACACACACACACAAACACACATACACAGGCAGTTTTTTTCTAAAAAACAGTATTTTTTCATTCTAGACACTGTACCCTATAAGACATTTCTAACGTATATATTTCTACAAATTTTTTTTTTTTTCACCGATACAAAGCTATCTCTGTAAGGAAGCAAAATATAAGGTGATAAGTGATAAGTACTGCGTGCATTATTTTTTGCAACTCATGTGCATGTATGGTATACGTACTGAATATTTTTTCGCGATCATCACCATAACTTGTCATGGCCAAATTTCGACTGTATAATTGTATATCCGCGAACGACGGCAAGTGACTTTCCCCGCACCACCCCCCCATAAAACATATTATATATACCGTATACACACGGCAGAGCCGCAGCCGCCGCAGGGCGCAGACGGCACTCGAGACTCGACCAGCCTCGACGGCAGCTCTACTGCAGTCTATACTTACTTACTCTATGGCTGTGATCCGCAAACTAAACGCTAACAGCATTGAGTCCATGTGAGTGAAAGAGAGATAGCATGACTGCATGACATGGTGTCTCTTTTGCACTCACAAGATATCCCAGTATCCCACTTGACTCAATCCCACTGGCTTAATTTTACTGCTCTGGCTGCTCTGGCAGTGTTTGCGGAACACAGCCTATACTTACCAGTCGGGAAAAGGAATCGAATTGTTATATACATAAGTATATAGCTTCATATAGATAAATATAATGTGCGACGTTAGAGAGGCGCGAGAGCCGCGAGAGGAGAGAGCCGAGAGAGATGATCATGAACATGCACGCACACAGAACAGAACGGCAGTGCTCTCACGCATACTTGTTTTTTGGAGCATCAGTGCAGCAGCAATCCTACATTTTACACAAGAACCATTCGCAGAAGAGCCAAGAATCGAGATCTCTGACATACTAGCGGTGTAATACAACGTAACGCACCACGACGACTATATATAATACTTAATTACGGCCCAGCATCGTGGGACGCGCAACAGCAGCAGCATTGCAAAAGGAGGCCATAGCAGAGCAGCGCCTGGAGCTGCGCTCTCTTCATGTTCTTAAGGAGACGACGTCGTTCGAGGCGCTCGCCACTAGCTGAGGAGGCTTTCATGCCCGATCTCCTCGATAGGACCAGCTGCTGCTCCCTGGATACAGACTTCTTGTTCTTCACCTCCACGACATCCTCCTCGTACTCTCCGTACTGCTGCTCTTCGTCGTCCTCTATTACTTGTTCGGTACTGCCGCAGCCACGGACGGCCCTAGCCAACAGCAACGTCCCGGAGGAGGCCAGCCTCTGACAAACGCTCGACTCAAGGACAACCTGGTGAGTATCTATCTATCAGTGCCTACACTTTAGAGCCTACCTCTGCTTATTAACCACTTGTCTTCCCCTTTTTTTTCTTCTTTCTTGTTTTACTTGTACCTATTACTTATTGCTTGCGTCTATTAAAGAGATTACTTTTCATAGTGCAACTACGTCCACATCGTCTACGTCGCTTTCTTGTTTACCCTTCAAGCCATGACTAGCATACACACGTAGCCCTGAGGGGCAAGGAATAAGGGGAGCCAGTGTGGAATTTTTCGATTTTTTTTTATTTCCAATCTTCAGTTAGTAAGTATAGGCAGGTGGCTTTTTGCATAACTCAGATAGCACTGAGCCAACCACTGTCAACCCGTCTAGAAAGTGTCCTCGACTTCCTTAAGGAGGTGAAAGTTCTTGTGGCTGAGTTTTACATAATTACCAGAAAGTGATAACAGCAGGCCCTTGGTTACTTACTCTCTAGAATCCAAGTGACTGTATTGACAGCAAATTTTGACAGATGTTCAAGATGCATTAGTTATGTGTTTGCTGAAGATACTTTTCGCCTTGGAGTTATCAACATATTGAATCAACTGCAAACAGATCAAGCAGAAACTTACGTTTGTTTGTTTTTCGCATTTTTTTTTTTTTTTATTTTAAAAACAAATTATTGAAAAAACAAAATTGCTTACATTACACTGATTACTTTGTCGTCTTACAAACTGCAACGTTGTAATGTTTAGGATTCACACTCGGGGATTTCAGATTGTAGATTTAGCTGATTTAGCTCACATAACCCAAAATAAAAAAAGGATTATATAAATAGGTTCAAGCTTAAATACTTTGTAACCAAGTTATCAACAGTCATTTTCAAGGACTATTCAAATATTTTTCCCCATATGAAGCCTCCGAGCATCCGAAAATTTGTTCAACTAGTTGCTATTTATAGAAAAGCTCCATTAATCTCTGTAAAGTGCAATCATCAATTTATTTTGAGAACCATATCACGTACATAACATTATTCTATTCTACACCAATAAAATCATCGTGTATCGATTATTGAATTCACATCTGCATAAAGGTTGCATGGAAGCGTGTATTTGTTAAAAAGTTTATAAACAGTCTGATAAAATGTTATATGTATATATATATATATTCATATCTTTTTCACTCACATTAAATTTATTTTATAGCTCATAAAAACGTTCTTGTATATTTTTATCCGTTTCAGTTCAGTCCATCACTGATCATGGTGGAAAGCGGCAGGGAATACGTGCTGCAGTGGCCCGGCCATGCAGCTTATGTTACAGAGAGATTCAGTGGATTATTAGCTAGACAGACACTAGTCGATGTTACTCTCATATGTGATGAACAAAAGTTAAGAGTTCACAAACTTGTATTAGCTTCTTGCAGTCTCTATTTTGAGGTATTTATGTTCTTGTTTTCATGCATAATAAGCTCTATATAAATAAGGAAGAAAATTATCCAAGTTTGATACTTCCAGACCCAGTCATTTAATCTATTATTTTTTCAATTCATCTAATAGATTACATGATGAGTTATATAATTCCTTTCTACACATCGTTTCAAAAAGATAAATGCTCCAACTGATATTATAGATAATTGTGTAAAATATATAAGATTTTACTCTTTTTTCAGGAAATATTAGCAGAAGACCTTGGTCCTGAACCAATCATATTACTTAGAGATTTAAATTTTAGTATTCTAAAAGCCATGATTGAATTCATGTACTGTGGTGAAACAACAGTATCTCATGTTTATTTGCCATCGTTACTAGCTGCAGCTAGATTGTTTAAAGTGAGTAATAAACACAAAGCATTTTTTTTTACAATATTTACATCGTTTTTCTACTTTTCACGTATTAATTTTCAGGTTAAAGAGTTAGAGTCTCTTGTAGAAAAAATGGTTGGCTCTATATCACAAAATCCTAAGGATACTAAAGGGGAATACTTGCCCAAAGACATTGCAGGCAGTGGCCGTCTCAATGGTGTGATAAATAACGAGGATAATGGCATTCGAGTAAGTTTTACAAACAAGAAAAATTGCAAATCAAACTACAACGATACCGACAGCAGTGACTTGGAGTCGGAAAGGAACTACATCGAGGAAAATATCTCGGGAACCTTGTCCGACAGTATAAACGATCGCTGCCTGTATGATGATCCCTGCGGTATCTCCAAAAGCAAAATGTATTCTACGCTACTCAGAAACGGTGAAATTACAGATGTCTCGTTAAGAAAGAAGGATCGGGAAAATTCTGTGGAATCGCTGAGCGATTTGTCATCAACTCTCGACTCTGAAAACTGCGATAAGGACTCGCAGCCAACGAGACTGTACGAACGTTGTTGTGAATTTGTAAGCAATGGCTGTGCTAAAGGTGAGGGAAGCTCACAGCTTTACATGACGCCAGACTCTACCGATGAGATCAACCGGGTGGGTCAGTGTTCCAAGGTTTACACGCACAAGAAACGCAAGGCCAACGAAGATGAAACGTTAAAACAGCACGCGCACCTTGGTAAAACACTGCCCCAGCCACTTACCTCGAATCGTATTGACTTGACCGACGACTCATCGAATGAAGAAGCTCCGGTGACTCTCAAGACAAATCTGGATGGTGAGAGCTCCGATTATTTACTAAGTTTCAGCAACGAGAGCATACAATCCATCGTAGGATGTTCTTTAAGCGATTTTTGTCCTTCCGGTACGCTAGAACTGATAAATGCTCGAACGCATAGCGTAGATAAGAAAGACTGCGCTGAAGAGATGGAGGAAGGAGAAGACAGGACACCCGTGCTCAGAAGAAGTGTTCGCCTCAATCAACAAGAAAGCGAAGAAACCTTCCCAGCTAAGGTAAAGTCGAAACTCAGAGACCGGAAGAAAAGTCGCTCCCCATCCAATATAAAATTATTTTCTCGAACAAAACGCAAGAACAAAGAGTTAGAACGTAGAGTTCCAAATGTTAAGGTAATCGTGACGGGACAGTCGACGAGTAAAAGTCACTCGCGACCTCTGCGCAGGACGTCTAAGCTTGCGACTAAGAATCACTTAGCCAAGAGTAGCGATAAGCCAAAGACAGTAGAGAAACTGACGAATCCGGTAAGCGTGCATGAAAAGCTGGAAACCACTGAGACTGTTCCTGGAGATGATCAGTATCTAAACGACGTTTCCATGAAATCGGGTACAAGGGCGTCGTCGGTGAATCGAGCTCTGTGGGGTGACATGTCCGACATGGCTGAAGACGGTGAGATGAACGAGGAGTTTCTGGAGTATTCGCCAAGCGCCGATATACCCTTTGCAGTGGGCTTGCTGCCTTTGCGAGCGGCCCTCGAGAGAATGCAGGCGACACTCGATCACCAACCAAGAAAAACACGATCGTCGGTTGCTTCAACGAAACAGGAGCCAAATAATCTTAAGAGAAAAAATTCGCCGCCGCACGAGACTGCTGTGCCTACAAAGAAGCAGAATACGAACGACTGTGAGGTAGAAGAGAATGCTAGTGCAGTTTGTCATATAGAGATAAGAACGTCTTCACCATGCTCAAAGCCCCGAAAAAGGTCTCTGTCCGATGGCGCTACCGCAACCTTAGGTGAAACTGCTGTTAACGGGAGGCTGTAGTAACATTGTTTCACAAACAGTTAAGGCTTCAAATTTGGATAAGGTCCGGTACTGTGTATAATAGCACTCCTAGTTTATGTGCATTGTAAATTTGTTAAAATTAATTTTTATAAAATTAGCTATTATAAAGATATTCACAATTGATGATTGTTTTTGTAAATTTTGTAACTTTAGCAATTAAGCTATTACTATTGAAACTGTCTGTTTTTGTGTATTGTAAATTGATTCCTAATGATATATGTAGAAAAAGGGACAACAAGGTCACATTATGCTGTGACGTGATTCATATAAAATATCCAGTGTCAAGGCATGGAACAAAATATATGATTAATTTATATAACTTAAGCATTCACGTAATTTTTCAAATAAAATGGTGATGTACTGTTGATATCTTGCGGTTCGAATATAATCTTTTACTTTTAAAATAGTATTTAAAAGTTGATTTTATATATTTTAAAAATTTATTGTACTTACAAATATTTGTTGGTAACTGTAAATTTTAATTGACTTCTGCATTATGAAACAAAGTTCATTTTCAACTAGTTTTCATAAAAGCCATTTAAAAAAATTTATTTTATATTTTTTTTGACTGTCATTCATAACTGTCACGAAAATTATGTAGCAAATCTATTACAATGAGGTAGAAGAAAAATTGAATACAAATATTTTTTGTGAAAATTTACAAGTTTATTTGTAATGTAAATAATTATTTTGGATCACGTTCGTGTCCATTTTGTATTAAAGAAACTTCGAAATAAAAGAAGGCTCCTTTAATCCATAATTTTTTGTATTCAATACATAAAAGCATGTGGGTAGTGCAGGAACTTTTTTCCCTTATTCTCTCTTATCCTTAATGAGCCAATTGACATTGACAAAAAGTGATGCACAAGTGAATCTCGTGCATTTAGTGATTTTCCTACTCTAACGTTTTAACCATTCACACAAAAACTAATACGGAACAGATCCTAAAGAATTTTTTAACACGTTTGTTTGACTTTTTCAAGTATGTTCTATAACGTTTTTAAAATATTGTAAAACTTGTAATACCAAATAAACATACTCTTTTCTTGTACGCTTCTGTCAAATATATTAATCAAATATCACTAAAATATATAACACGACAAATTTTAATGGTTTATCAAAAAATAAATTATTTTTGTCACTATTTAAAAGCTTCAAAACACGAATTATAATTTTGTAAAATTTCAGGCAAGTAGGCTCTTTATTCAACCTATCGGTGAAAAATTCACTCCGTACAGCAGAAAGCGCTATTTGTGAGTGAAGTTGTAGATTTTCACTAATTTTTTTAGTTACCAGTCAATGATTGACGGTGGCCAAATGTTGATTATTTCAAATATTTCAATGAGTAATGGAATATGCCTTGCATAATGATGAAAAGCATCACGTGTAATAATTTAAGTATTTGCATAATAAATTGTTTTGAAAAATCGATGTTTGTTGGACGAAGAATTTCATCAACTAAACAATAAGAAATAAAATAAATAATGTATACCTTCATTAGCATAACATTAACTCTTTTTCATCGGGCTCGTTATAGGAAATTTTGTGTCGCTTGTTATTGATTCAAAATTCAAGGCTCTTTCAAGATAGGTACAGAGGACTGATGCTCCAAGGACTTTTTATAGGATGTTTCGAGGATTTGGATGGGGGACTATTTACTAAAGTAATAAATGGTACTTAAGTATTTTCCGATTCTTAAAGAATCATTCTTGGTATTAAGTACTTTGCTTACTCCGTTGGGAAGCATTGTTTTGCTTCCTTTTGTAATATTTGTATTACTCGTGTGTCTATTTCTTCTTTTCTTCACTTTTCGTTTCTTACAACCTTTTCATTTCTCTTCTGCGTAATATACTTACTGTGCAACAACAATCGTAACAATGACAATTTTTCGCCATCTTGATCTAAACATAATTTGTGCTTGATGGGGAAAATAACGTGAATGATGCGTAAAAAGCGCAGCCAATCAGAATTCTTGGCGCTAGTATCACTGGTCTCATCACTTTTCACTCATTTTTATGTAGGTATATGGTAATATTGGTAATAGTACAGATGTCTAAAGTCTAAACTATAAATCAGTATATAATATCTCATGCATTTAGATAATATGAGTATATAAATACCAACATATACTATAGATGGCGGCAGGCGGCGGGGTGGGCATGGGCAACAAGGGTGACGGCTTATACTTATACTTACGAGGGGAAGAGAAAGAAAAGTCAGAGAAGCGCCGAATGAGCAAAAGACTTAAGTACTATGTAAAATAGACATGGTGTCGGACGGTTTAGTGTATTACCTATTCATATATAAGTAGTTAAGTACTTACTTTTAATAAGGTAAAAGAGTGGATCGAGAGAGAAGAAACGTTACTTACGAGCTAAAATTCATTTGTCGTAATTAAGTATCAGCGCGGCAGGATTGCTGTGCAGAGTACCTAAAGTGTATCTACCGCATATCAGGAGCGGCGCGTCGCGAACGCCGGACGTGTGGTAGGCTGGTACTTGGTAGCCAGTGGTAGCGTATACATAGCAGTATAGCACTTTGCTGTGCAGCGGCTATACAACTGTACAACACAGCAAAACGTGTGCAAGTGTTTGTATATAGTAATATATATTCTTGGTATATAAGCAAAGCAAGTGTATATAATATAAAAGGAGAAAAGGAGGAGAGCGAGAGGGAGAGAGAGAGAGATTGAAGCGCGCCCGCATGGACGGATAGGTGGTATAGGTAGCTGTACTGCTGCTGCACACTGTACTCTCGAGAGTCTCGAGTCGAGTCGCTCTCGTCTGCGACCCTGACTGCGCCAGTGACCACCCTGGGGGCTGCGGACGGACCGATCAGCTGCAGCCGGTGATTAAGTTGCTTAGCAAGACGAGGAGCGAAGAAAAGAAGAAGCAGTGCTGCGGCTCGACTCTTTCGGGGTCGGCCTCACGACAATAGCAGCAGTGGCAGCAGCAGCGGCAGCAGCAGCTGCGGAGGCGGACGAAAAGGTGGCTACGAGCCCCCAGAGCGAGGAACGGGCTGCAGGAGTAGACGACAGCAGCACGTACGCGCACGCCATGGAGAAGCGGATAGATCTGGAGAAACGGGGCAGGAAGCCCTCCGAAGTAAGTGTTTATACGTTGTTTGCTTTGGTTTGTGTACCTCATACGTATTGCACCTACGTGCACTTTCCATCATTATCATCATCATCATCATCATCACCTGCAATGCGACCTAGTCACGTTTTGCTCCTTTTTTTTATTATTTATTATTATTATTGTTATGATTGATTGTATTATGCAGTGAGTACTTGAAAACAACGTTTCCCTCATGCCGGGCCTTATGTACTCTCTCACGCTCTCTCTCGCGGGTACACAATATATATATTATACGTTATGTGCAAGCAACATGTATCGTGCACTGAAGTTCTTCATCATCTACACACCGTATCGCCGTATCGTTGTCGTCGTCGTCGTCATTTCTCTGCATTATATAGGTAGCTTTGGACGATGCAATAGACCTATACTACATCCGAGCTCTCGTCTTCTGCGTTTTTCGTCCCGATCATGTATGTAAGGAAGTAGCTGCAGCTAGCGTTCAAAGCCGCCCGCGCGCTCTCGCGCCAAGAGCTGCACCACGGGGAGCAAGGCGCGCGTTTTAATCGGCTGATGTTGCCGAGAGAGAGGCTGCTGCTGCTGCGCCGCCGCTCGTGCTCCTCCTCGTTACCTATATATAAGTATCGCCCTTCTGCATGATGATGCTGCTGCTGTTGCTCCGGTGTGCTTGTAAAGATACGCGATGCGTGCCCCCTTCCTCCCGATGATGCTTGTTGTGCACAGCAGATGTGCGGATATATACCTTCTGGGTACGGTACACTATCGAATATAATCGAATAAGTGAGATGCAGAGAAGCATGGAGGACAACTGCACGCACGCGTCAACACAACACACACTTGGCGCGACGACGACGGCGGTGGCAGCCACGCCGTTTTTGGTGTGGTGTGTATATAGTTCAGTAACGTCTATTGGGTGCATTCCTTGTTTTCTCCGTTACCCCCGCGCATATGTTAAGAAAATCGATGATGATGGTAATCACCGATGCCGTCCGCCCATCAGGACGAGACGGGTTAAAAACTTTCTGCTGGGTACGCCTAATGTTTCAACATATGTGCATCGCCCGGCGAGCAGTATAAGATATATACTGGTAGTCTCGTTAATTGATCGGCGCACGTTAACGGGCCCTGCATAATTACGCGTCACTTGTCCTTCTCCTATACTTACATTCTGCTTCCCTCCTGCATGCTAGCAAGTAGCAGTGCACCTGCTGGATTTCAAAATAGCTAGGTACTTATGCTATGTGTGTTTCGGCCCGACCGATAATCACTCTTTCGTATACCCATGGGTACTTATTTTTCTGTCAGTCTGTCCCTCTATTGCTCGTGCTCGTAGGTTGATCCCTCATAATAATGTGTGACTGGATGTTAAACGTCTGTGGAGTGTGGGCATATAATACACTTGTGTGCACGAAATATCACACCGCACTACCGCAGTGGTAGAAGCAGCGCCGATGTGTATATACATATTATTGACGGGGCGCGCACACCGACGTCAACGAACCGATGTTGTCCAGGAGAGCTGTAATTCCGATTGTTTTCAAAAATAATGTAGATCCGTGGCATGATTACATTTCAGTTTAGTCTTTTTGTTAACCTGGCTAATGGAGGAGCATAAAAACGTAGTATAAGTGCAGCTAATCAATGGTGCTGTACGCTATGCTCTGCTCTATGACCAGCAAGTTATCAATTACAATTTTCAACAAAACGATTGATGTATGGATTTTTATATAACGAGGGCACGCGTTTTACTTTTTCAACAAAGAGAAACCTGATCAAAGAATTTTTTGCTTGAGGAGTAGCCGTTTTCGAGATATTTGTTGAGAAACGTTTTTACGCCACATTTTCCAGTTTTTGCGCTTTAATTTTGTTCCCCCAATTGTCGGGCACCAATACTCCCGACTCGAATTATTTTTCAAAACACCTGCTTTTTCAGGTAGCTCTCTCCTGGGCTACACACTCGCCACACCGTTGTCGCCTCTCTATCTCTCTCTCTTTCTTGTCTCAATATTCTTCCGATCGAGTGCGTCGAGGTACTACATGGCATCAAACGCACAACTAGATTGTAGTCCATCCCTTTATTCTTGTCTCCTATACAATTGTATTATTAAATTTCGGTATGGTAGGAAGGGGGGCGTATACTACTATGTTCGCGCTACGATTCCACGCACCTGTTTCTCGATTACTCAATTGCTGCGCTCGAAATCAATCAAACAGGTCTCGCAATGAACAAAGCAGTTTCAGCCGTGTACACGTCGGTAGTTCTGACGCTTCCGTGCGCTCTCCCCCGCAGTATCCCTATGGGTAATTATTTAGGTTCCATATTCACTGCGGGTCAAGGTTCGAACCGAGAGATAAGTAAGTAGGCTGTCCGACTCGCAGTACCGGAAATATTTTGGAGCAGAGGGATTGGCTATCGTTGAATGTTGGTATAATTATTCCAACCGGTCTCCTTAATCAACTCCTCGGCTGATCCCCTCGAACTTGAGCGCGATTCGCGTGACAACGATCGATATAATACTATATTATAATAGGTATCATTCACGCAGTAAGAGGAGAAAAGAGTGCACCGCAATACTTATCCATGAAATATACCCTATATATCGCTGTTCCGAAATGTATGCCATGAAGAGTATTGAAGAGCCGATATACCTGGTGATAAAATACGCGCTATCCGACTGCGCATGTGCGCGCTTCGTGAGAATTGGATGGTACGATGCCCGCTCTCGATATAAGCAATTTTGTGTGTTCTCCATTCTACACGTACTTATACTTACTTACTTACATAGTTACCTACAATGTTTCAGTGGTGTGATATACCGTAACTTCATCATTCATATTCAAGTAAACTCTGTATAGCGGGGAAACACAACATATCTACCGATCTCTCCTTGTTCCTCGTACGTTACTTCCTTGCATCTCAGCAACAAGTACTTGTAAGAACCGCCCGAACCGGCTGTGCACAATTCTGCTCACCGCCAAATTAAATCGACTGTTCGTGTGATGAAAATCGCAACGACGACGTGCGTAACCTGCAGTACGCGTAAAATATACTGATAAATGTACAAGGGAGAAGTGGAAGATTGTCGGTTTAAATACATGTAGTTCCAAATCAAATTGAGCGCGAGGGCGCGGGAAACGCTCGAATCGCACCGGCCATATTGGACGAGTCCACTTTGACCAACGGCGGGCGACGCAGCGACTGTATACAACACACATCCCCTATATATCCTAAGTATATACGATTGTGTTACGATCGGTGCGTGCGTGGCTACCTATATAATATATGTTATGCTTGACATATCATTGGCAAAACAATGTGGAGTTAGTCCGGTGAGCGCGCTCCTCGAGTAAAATAGTGCCGCATTTTTTTTTTTTCAATTTCACCCTGCCCACCAATAATGTACAATACAGGTGAGTTTTTGTCACAACTAAAGGCAAACTTTGCCCGCGGTATGTATTAGAACTTTACTCGCAGATGAGAGCCTATGTTATGGATGATCCTCCGTCCCGAGGCCCCCCGAGGAGCAGCGGGAAAAGGAAGCCTCGATGGGCGGCCTGCAGTAGTTGTCGTGATGCCCCAAGCGCGGGCGACTCGATCGGTGATGCACCTGTAGTTTCTGTTTTACCCCACTCTGTATTACCAGTACCATTTTCTCGCGTTCGTCGCCCGATTATAATAATACATGCTCGCACTTTCACTCGACGCGGGGGTGTTACTGTTATTATTATTATCATCATTGTCGCTGCAATTTCGAGACAATATATTATAGGAACATAATTTGTTGAGTCGATACTTATATCCGTGAGCGCTTTTGAGGAATGGAAGCAAGCCCGAGGCGGAAAATCAATCCGTGTTTAGCCTAATATCTCCATAAGCTTGCGTCAAGACGTTCGTGCCTCCGGTTCACCTGTTTATTCATCATACCTAAATCACTCGCGGCATGAACGTAGTAGCAAACGAAAAGTCATCACGTGGACAAATAGCGCGCAAAGAGTCACAGTTATTACCGCATCTGATCATAATGTATCATGTTTCGCTTGCTCTGCATCATGGTCGATTCGATCAGACTCCGTCCGGTAAAACAGCCCGATTTCCCACGAACCGAGAGGGCACAAGCGGGGGACGCGTGTCCCAGCACCTTGCCATTCCGGAGTCTGGAGCAGCGATCTCAAATGCCGCACCAACCGTAATAATACTAAAGTATACATCTGTACATGTATTATGCTTTAGCATACGGTTTGGTGCGACGTTTGAGATCGCTGGTCCGGAGGTGTGCATAAGTACTTATACTTGTGCACACCTGTGCACGCACGCGAGAGTTTGAGTGGGTGATCCCGTACTAACGTAATTACGGTAACGAGCGATTATAATAATATAACAGCTCTCGGAGAAGCTGATGAAAAGGACGAATTGAAAATCGATACTTGCAGCGACGCCGATCGAGCGCTGTGTGCATCCTCGACCTTCAATTCCAACATCACGCATCATCATGCGTATACGACTGTATAATGACTGTATAATGTTGGGCGGGCGGGATGAAAATATTTAGATTAGAGGGTGTTGGTTTGGCACCCCCTCTGTTTTTTTTTTTTTTTTTTTTTTTTATGTATAATTATATGTTCGTGGGCCGACCGCTTTTATACCTCATCATCTGATCGTGCACACGCGGCACGGGGGATGCAACCGATCGACGAAACGGGATATACTTCAATTCAGCGATCGAACAACGATCCTTCCGTCCTAGCCCGTACAGTATATACCGTCTCGATTCCAAAGGTACATATATTATATAATATGTACACGTGCAAATATCTCCCATCGACTACATTGCTGCATGTGAGTATGTACAAGTGCGGAGTAAGTATGCAGACTGCACGGAAAATAATCCGCAGATCCGATTGAGCCGGCTTTTTGCCGCCGTGAACGGGCGATTAAGCTTCTGCTGCTGCTGCACAGTGGTAGCTAAGTATACCATTCTTCTAGAACCCTAGTCGCGGATTTTCGACGTTTTTATATATATATATATATATATATGCGGTGCGAGGCTTTTTAACGCAACTGTTGCTCTCCTCAGCCGCATGCAGTGAAGTATACATAGGTTCCAGGGGATTGGCCGTTTGGGAGAAAGAAAACCCACAAGTTCGCGACTCGACCGGCGAATGATCAACGCCGCCGAGGACTCGATTTTGCGCGTCCAACAAGTTAAACGCGCAATAAAAAATGAAAAAACGATATCGCGCGAATATACACAACGCCTTGACGCGTTGAGAGAACATTTCAGCAGCGACGCGAAAAATGTACAGGGACATCAGGGGAGAGGCGCGACCGACTCATCTTTCTGTTCGTGCCTCGTCACTGCAGGCTGCACGTGCGTACCAAGTATATCATACATGATTTGCCGATAGCTGCGGCAGGGCGCAAAACGAAGCGAAACGTCGATCACGCATGGTGTGGCGGGCAAGCCCCAACGACCAAGTACTTACATAATATATACCCTGTATGCACAGCCATCGATCCGCTCTTCTGTGCCCTCGCGTGCCACTCCGCGCTTATACCTCCGATGGACACGCTATGACGAATTATTATTATCATCATCATCATCACTGTCGTACGCGTGCTCAACTGGGGACGTTTCTTACTCTGGAAATAGAATTGTACAATTCTCTTTTCGGGCCCTCGCTGACGACGAACTCCGGAGCTGAAAAGCATGCACTCCTGCTCCCGTCCTCCCGATCCTTCTCGTTTTCGCGCGCTGCTTCTGCTGATGCAGGTGCGGCTCTGTGTTAATGCAGGGTGTGCTTTGGGTGTATATACAACCAGGCCACGCACCCGTGCCGCCAAAATCTCGAATAGCCATACACAGCAAGGAATAGTATAATGATCGTGGCGATGATTGATGAAAAAAACATAAAAAATAAGCCATGCGTCGCCAATTTTTGTTGTTCTTAACCCCCCTGTCGCCCCCCCCCCCCTCCGACCGGTGGATCATGCCGTGCCGTAGATATATTATAGGGGAGGCGGCGCGTCCAATAATATAGTTACATTATATTACCCTTGTTTCATGCAAGTAACGTTCACCGCTGCCTCTATATCGTATTATACAGTTGTAGATATCTGTCGTACAAAATGCTATATACATTGCACACGTTGTTGTACCGCGTCGCGCTCACTGGACTTTCTCGCGCACGCGGCCGAGGGCTCTCTCTCTCTCTCTCTCTCTCTCTGTACACTGCTACCGTCCCTCCCTTTTCTTCCTCCTCCTTCTCGTCTGATCAATAAAAGGAGGAGCCTCCGCGAGTGTCCCGCGAGCAACTCTTCTGCGTGTATATTTATACGCTACGTTCTGTCGTGGGTGGGTATTACCTGTACGTGTACGAGAACAGCCGAGCGATGGGTGATGGAAACAGAACGCGCACCCCTTGCCCCGCTTCTAATTCAATTAACGCAATCAATTGATCGACTACTCATTTGTACATAGCTCTTACATATGCAATCATGTTGATGCTGATGATGATGATGAAAACAAATTTTTTTTTTTTTTTTTTTCCTCATCCGCACGGATCGTTGAGTTTTAGATTTTTGTCACAAGTTTTGTGTAATCATTGCCCGCCTTGCAGATTACAGAATTCGTGCTGGACAACTGTCGGAGTACGAACATCGTCGGTCTGACGGACGAGTTCGTAGCCCTTGAGTCGCTGAGCCTCATCAACGTCGGCCTCACCAGTCTGAAGGGCTTTCCGAAATTGCCGAATCTTCTAAAGGTAAATTTAGAAACGATGCAGCAGCCCCGTCATTACTCGCTTCGTTGCGCCAAGATTTATTTACGATTCTGTTCGTATTCGTTTTAAAGCTGGAACTCAGCGACAACAGAATATCGAGTGGCTTGAACCTATTGCACACGAGCCCGAAACTTACCCACCTCAATCTCAGCGGGAACAAAATCAAGGATCTGGACACGCTGCAGCCCCTCAAGGAGTTCAAGAACCTCAAGTTCCTCGATCTCTTTAACAACGAAGCCACGAACATGGACAATTACAAGGAGAAAGTTTTCAACCTCATACCCAGTTTGCGGTATCTCGATGGGTGAGCTGTTTTTCTTGTTGGGCTTTGAAGAAGAAAAATCCAACGCTGGTTTTTGATTTTTGAAACGTTGAAATTTATAGGTACGACATCGATGATTGCGAAGTGGAAAGTGAGTGCGATGATGACGATGTTAATGGAAACGATGAGGATGGAGAGGCTAACGAAGACGATAGCGAAGATGGTAATAATATTTTTTTGTTTAATGCTATTAGCCATTAGTCAGTTTCGACTCGGCGAATCATTGTGGTAGTTAGTTCATAATTACATGGTTATCAGTTTCAGACGAGGAGGATGATGACGATATAGAAGAAGAAGAAGGCACTCTAGGACAAATCTACCAAGATCTTGAGGTAAAAATACATTTCTATAGTCATCGACATTTTGGTTTAATTATCATTATTGCTACAAACTGAGTTTTTTTTTACCAATTTCAAAGGACGATAGCGACGATAATGAATTCAAGGCCAGCGAGGATGGAGGAGACGACGATGATGATGAGTTGGACGATGATGAGGATGATGATGACGACGACGATGATAATGGGCAAAAAGAGCAACAGCAACCACCGCAGCAAGGTATGTGTTTTATTGATGACAATGTTTTTAAAATGTACAATGCTTATGGAAGCTAATCATTTTTTTCTTCTGTCTTTTTTTATTGCAGAAGCATCTCCGGCCCGAGGTAAAAAGAGAAAACACGAAGATGGGGTAGGATCGGAAAATTAAAAGTTTTTTGTAACTCAATAGAATGTAAACTTTTTTTAATGCTAGGGAGAATAATGCCACCGAGAAAACAACTGGGAATCAAATGTAATTGACCGACCAATGATAGACCGCGTGATTTCCGTGATTAATCATAAAACTGAGAATTGTAACATACGATTTAAAATGAACTGCGGGAAGAAAAGGTGTATGCTTGTGGATGTAAGAGTGTTAGAGGAAAAAAAAAGAGACGGCATAAGTGTGTGAGAAAATAAGCAAAATAGATAATTATTATAAAGAACAGATGTAAGCTGTCAAAGGCGAGAAAAACAAGTAATGTTGAAAAACAGGCGATATATTAAGGGAGGCATGAAAAAGGGCCGCATTCCAGCTAGACCCTGTATAAGCGTTTTAGTTATACTAACGATATTTTATATAGAGTATATAGTTAGATATTAGAGATGTTAAATATAGTTTTGGCGAGAAAACAGATGAGAAATAAGAGACGGTCAGAGTTGATGAAGCAAGTATCGGGAGAAAAGTGAGACGGAGAAATAAGGGTGTCTCACACTTTGAAGGAGCGTATTTGTCTGTTAGCTCCACTGGGCCAAAGGCTGGGCTCATGCTGGAATGCAGCCGTCGTTAATCAGTACTAAGGTTGTATAAGTTACATTTAAAATACATCATTATTGTACGATTATTAAGTGTAGGTTGTAAACGAATAACAACTTTTGTACAGGTTTACAAAGAAAAACCAATATCCCGTCTATGAAAGCGAGGCACGGTGCCGCACTGTGATTTTTGAGATGAGAAATCAATCTCACATACATGGGCGACGATCATGTTTCAATTATCTTCTATTACGCTTTTCTCAGGTCTTGTACGAAGTAAAGTTTAGTCCGCATCATTACTACTTCACATTAAAACTTGTTTTCTATATTTAGATGTCAAACATACAAATAATGGATTTTTTTAAATCTTGTATTAATAAAACCTTATGCAACGGAATTCTTTTTCAACTTTGGTTCTTTATTTTTAATGTATTTTGTACATTGTCGGATGGACCAAACACAATCAAGACAATTACGAGAAACAAGTATGTAGCTGTGCTTTGTCGACTCATAATAACTTCCATATCAGTGGTTGCAGATTTTTTTCATACTCAGACAGATTAAAACATAAAATGAAAGTGATTAAATCATTTGTGTTATGACACGTGTAACGTCTAAAATTAGGAGAAAATATTTTTCTTACAAAAGTTGAGGAAATGAAAAAAAATTGCGAATCAAAATATAAATATCGCGTGACGTATAAAAACCTTTGCTTTCTGTCTCAAAGATCACCACCCGGCTCCTCAGCTATTTATGATCTTGCGATACGAATTTCACGTGTCTAAATGAAAGATTAAAGTGGCAAATGAGACTTTGCTTATTTTAGTGTTACATTACAAAATGATAAATCAAAAATGACGTAAAGAGAGAGAGTGTGGCAAATGGTAATGAACATTTGTGTTTTTGCAGTGAGTCAAAGTGGTTGAGTATCGTAATATTAAGTTGAGGGGCAAACATATACTGAAAAAATTCAAAACCGAATGGTAAACAACGACGACATTGGACAGAATAAAACGACCACGTGTGCGCAAAAGGGTGAGAGAGAGTATTTAATATGGAAACTGAAAAATTAATATGTTGAATAAGCCGTAAATCGCGAGGAGATAAAAAAGAAAAATAGTTACTAAAGATTAAATGAAAAAGGAAAAGGATTTAATTTTTTTTTTTTTTTTTTTTTTTTTTTTTTTTTCTAAGAAAAATAATGATAGTGAAAATATTGAAATGAATATTGAAATAAGACAGATTAAAGAGAGTAAACGTGAGGAGAGGTAATAATTATGTATGGTGAGAGTAAGATATAATCAAGTTTGAGGATAAAGAAAGGTGACGCGCGACTTGTCGCCAGATCGGTTTTATGGCCTTATCCAACTTTTCCAAGACTAAAAGCAAATTAATATTAGCTACCAGCGATAGTGAGCGAGGCGAGTATATGTACAGCCAATTTTTATTATTATTACTATAATTATATAATCAAATGAAGTTTGCGGTTCGCGCGGAATAAAGAAGCAAACGATTTCATTCTCTCGCATCTCGAGACAGTCGAGTCACGTATGTACAATCAAATTGAGTACCCCACGTAAACAAATGCACCCATGTTCAAATTGAAAAAAATAAGCAAAGGCATAATTTAGAAAAAAAAGGACAAACAATAAAACCTACGTGACATATTATGCACACATGGGTATATATTTTGGAAGACATTTTTATCTCTTCATTCCATAAGATGGTTTATTAATAACAATCATACCCATCATGCCGATCAGTCTTTTACGAAATGAAATTAAAATTCAATTGTACGTGTACGACAAAAGAAAATGTTATGAAACGGAAAATAATTAGTAGGTTGACATTCAATACTAAAAGTAATAAGAGACTGTTCAGGTAACGTTATAATGAATTGAGAGTACAGTATAAGTAACTCATTAATCGTTCCGGGCGACCCGCGACTCGAGGGCGTTTTTGTCAATTGCAGTTTTCGGATAAACCATAATCTTGTATTCAAGTGATGAAAATTTTTTTCGTCCATACTGTCTTTTCCCTCCAGCCCTAAGACCCTTGTGCAACAGGTATCTATAAGCTTATATCATGACGCTGCATCGTCCGTCTGCGTTTCTCTCGTTTTATTGAAAGTTAATTTTTCTCCGAGTGAATACATACGTATATTATATCCTCATTGCAAAACAAAAGAGATGATT
Source organism: Copidosoma aretas (assembly GCA_030522625.1). Taxonomy (NCBI): domain Eukaryota; kingdom Metazoa; phylum Arthropoda; class Insecta; order Hymenoptera; family Encyrtidae; genus Copidosoma; species Copidosoma aretas. The sequence continues at coordinate 3,839 of JAPYYV010008822.1, read as the reverse complement.
TATTAATAAAAAAAGGCGCTTTAAAAATCAACAAGAGCTCGGTGTTTCATTTCGTGCGACTTTGTATTTCCATTCGACAAAGCGTCAAATCTCATCGTGCAAGTCCATTTTTTTCTAAATAATATAATACTGTCTTTGAAAAATTATATTAGATGAAATAAACAGACAAAGGAATAAAATTCCTTTTCTAATCTTTCTAAAAAAAAACGTGTGGAGTATAAATAAAAGCCTGCCGGGGTCCCTGCAAAACGTTTTGTAAAAAAGCCACTGCTGTAAAATTGTGAAAGGTGTATATTTTAGAAGATACTTGTGAAAATTTTAAAAAATATCAAATAAAATTTTATTGTCACTGTTTGCGGGTCTTTGCTGTCAATTTGAAGATGAAAAATTGCAGAGCAATGTATTTGCTGTTAAACAAAGCGTTTGCAAGCGATAAGCGTTTTCTGGAACTTCGGACGCCAGGCCTTGAACAATTCTCACTTCAAGATAAATGTTTTAGAAGTACAGATTTATAAGAAATTTATCGTAATATGATAGGCATTATATTTTTGTATAATTTAATTTCGGTTTTTAAGTATGTTTAATTTGTTGAAAATAAATAATACATTTAACAAACGAGCACTTATCATTTTTTCATGAACCTTTGGTAAACCTAAATTTGAAAATAGTTACGATTCATGTGCTGGTATAATGTATAAGATTAGGGTTTTTCACACTGGGCACAGTTTGTAAATATAAATATAATGTCCTTATCCGCCGATGATAAAAAAAATATCCCATTCATTGAACTTTAAACAAGATGTGAATAAGTTGTACTGGATACTTGGTACTCAAAGTTTTTTGTTTTATTATCTTCAGGACTTACTATTTTAGAGCGAAAAACAATGTTAACAAATTTTCGAGATATCTAATTATAAAATTTTAGCATTAAATTTACGTTCCCTACTCTACGCCATAAGGGGTAAGTAAGTAGCGAGTGCATAACTTTTTTCGACTGATTTTGTCCAGATTTTCGTAATTTCGCCACTTTTAGACAAAAATCGGAAATGCGCATGTCCAGTGGACAAAATTTAGTCAAAAAATCTTTCCCAAAAGTTACGCACTCGCACCCCTGTGGTCCGATGCCAGTACGTATTTTTTTGAGATATTTCAGCTATTATACTTATGTTATGTGTCAGTGTGTCCTCGAAAAAGAATTTATTGAATTCAAGTTTAATTATAATTACCGAGCGAGGCTGTTGTGCTGCCTGCACGGTTGTTACCGATACCTTGCAATAACCAATGCCACCAGTGGTCAATTTGACGATATGAATTATATCAAAAGGTTTTTTTTTTTATATTTATCATCGCCCTAAGGCTCAGACATGGCGTTTTGACAATCATTGTTCTATTACGCCACCCGGTATATATACGGTAGTTTGTTAAATCGATATTTTTAACCGGTCGATGATCAGTGGGTTAGCAGAGAAGGAGAAATTCAATTCCTATACTCGGGAAAAAACTTTTCTTTAATTGAAAAATTATATATCAAAAGATTAAAACGCAAGATGTCGCGGTTGTCGCTACCAACGCCGTCGACTGGCGCATGAAGCAAACTGCAGGGATGGCAGGGATAAGAGAAAGTCGTGCGGTGTGTGATGTGTGTGCCGACAGTGCCGACTAGTACCGAGTGAGTACCGAGTGTACCGAAGCTGCCGACTGCCGTCTGCTATATTCTCTACTTACAACCTTACAAATGCCAGTTCTCTTCGGCGCACCGCACGATACGGTTGTGTGTGTGCTGCTGCAGGCGTCGACAGCTTTTGTAGGCGCGAGCTGCCTCTCCGCAATCCGTTTACGATATAATAAATTATTCACACCAACGAATTCGTATCGTCCGTAAAAAATCCGTTAACTTGTCGCTGATTGAAAAACCGGGTCAGTGTTTTTTTTTCTTCGGTTTTTCATTGTTGTTTGGTGCAACCGCTGCGGCTCCAATATAAAGTTACCGGTGGAGAAGAAACGTATATATACGTGTGTTTTGATAATCAGTATAGTGTGACATCACATATCTATATCTTTAGATCATCGTCTCTCGTCGTGCGTTCGAAGAAGACAAGAGGAAACGTATAAGATATATACGTAACAGTTGTGTTGGTGTATAAGTACCTACTTATAAAAAAAAATAGTGCATCAAACGTCAACACCATTGCTCGGGCGGGACACGGGTGTCCCTGCACAGTATTATAAGTGCTCGTCGTCGTCGTCGTCGTCTGCTTGTGCGTTTTCGCATATTTTTTGTACACCCTTAGCTGTTTGTGGCCGCACTACGTGGCCCCGGTCCGCTGCAACGGCAACCAATTTCAGCAACTCGAAGCTCCAGTTGTCCGACATGGCAGAGAGCAAAGGAGCACTACTGGCGAAGAGCGTGCAGAAGCACGCAGGCAGAGCCAAGGAAAAGGTGAGCCAGGCATAATTTAATTAATTAAAAACAAACAAAGTACTTCGTCAAATATCCCACATATTTTTGTAGCCCCTCTTCTCGAGCCTGTCTGTGCTCTCCGACTCCGAAATCTGAACCTAACCTCAATTTCTCCGTTAGATATGTGTATTATATTTATATATATACATATATTATCATCTCTTCCATATGATACTTATGTCAAGAACAGAGCGATGTCGAAAGCTTTTTTTTTTTAAAGAGAAACACTCACAGTGAAAGTACTGATAAGTATAAGGCGGAAAAAGGTACGTAATTCAAAGTTTCTTCATGAACGTTAACCATGTTAATCAATACAAATCACCTTTATTGTTCAAAAAACGTCACGACAATACTAAATAGGCGATAGATAAGTAGTTTATTTCGTGCAATGCTCCCATCCCAAAGCTACAAACGCCAATGTTTATACTCGCTTTCAATTACATCTGCGCGGTGTTAAAAAGTGTGACAATTTCAGAAATGCGTCATTCGCGTACCTTTACATTCATTTATGCATATGTGCGTTGCAAGCGTAAGCAACCGCATGTAGATACTCAAGTACTTACCTTGTGTTTACAGAGTATTTAAAATACAGAGCGAGCTGTGCATCAATACTTACATACTTAAGTATTTATATTCAAATAGTGTACAGATGTGAGGAATGTACAGATCGAGGTACAGATCTACAGACGACTCGATGTCGCTTCTTGTTCACGTCACTTGACGATAATATAATATATATAACTGCTGCGATCAGCTCGCGATTACCCATGCAAGTCAATATTTTTCTCGTAACGATCGAGCGTCGACACAGTTATGAATTTTCTTTAAAAACCTTGTACCATAAAAAAGGCAATTCTACGATTACTGTGGCTCCGCAAATAACCCAAAAACCCAATACTCAGATCGCGGCGCCACAGTAATCGTAGAATCCCCTAAATGGTGATCTTGGGTTATTGGGCATTGTATGGCACCGATCACGAAGCCTCATGCCGTCATGTCGATCTCATCTGTATAGAATCATGGGAATACATTTGCCACGTTGTCTCCTGTAGATCGGTCTACCTTTAACGTGCAATTTGATCACATTGTTCTTATATCACTCCGTTTTAGATCACTGTATGCACGTGCATGCTGCATATTGCTAGAAACACTGGGGTATCGATGCATTGCGCTCGCTTGACATTACATAAATCGGTTATAGGTACTCTTTTTTTTTTATATATTATCCTGCTATACGTCCAGCTTCTATTGTAAGGGCACTACTCTGGGCACTGAGCAGTTGGGAAAGGGAAGGGATGCGCGGGATGAGAGGCCTCCCCATGACAGAGTGGGGGGTAGGGGGTACGTACAACTAATCGGTGTATTGCCTGAGTCCAGA
>JAPYYV010008821.1:0-13789 GCA_030522625.1 Copidosoma aretas | reverse complement strand
AAAATAACCTACATATAAGATAAATTTCTGCGGAAAATTCAAAAAGGTAATTTATTTACCTTTAAACTTTTGTTTCTTTAATATGTTTTACTACTCTCGCGAAATAAGTATTTTGACACACTTCAACATAACCTTACATTTTGAAATTCCATTTCAAATGTTACAAACTTGTAATCTAAAAAACTAAGTAAGATAATTAGTAAGTGTAAGTTAAAGCTCATAGCTAAGAATATAAACAATGATCAAAATTTAGAATGAATTTATAAGCGTTTAATTCTAATCTTTAGAAAATAGTATTCACTCGGAACGAATAAACATAACTCAATTAATATCTGAACATTTGCTTTCTTAACGCCAAATATAGTTCAAATATTATTCTAAATTCTCTTCGTATTATGATTGTAAATGAATGACGTTTTCATGACTGTCTTACTCAATGTTATTAAAATTATTAACATAAAAATGACTATTATTCACAAAGATCTTACCTGCAAATTACAACATTTTTAGATTGTAGATTTTCCTTCGCAAGATATTGCATTTGTAATACTAAAATACAAAGTTAAAAGCTATTAGGTTATATTGAATCAAATAAAACTTAATTTTTTTAATAATAGTATAGTATGTTGTCAAATCAATCATTAAACAGCTAATTCAGGTTTTATTTTTTAATCCTGTTGCAAAAATTATTTATTTAAAGGTCATTTTAATAATTTAGAGCATAGCATTGTACATTTTTACTTGCTGTATAGTTTTATTTTATTCGCTAGCATCTCAAATTTATGATTAAACAAAAATTTTCAAATAACCTCTTTTTCTTCTCAAGATATTAGTTTTACAAGACAACAAATTCAAAATTTTACGCAATTAGGTTATGTTAAAGAAAATTAAACCTCATATTCCATCATAATAGCATAGTATCTTCGAGAAATAATCATTTTAACAGTAATTCAGCCTTGTTTTAAATTAAAAAAAAAAAATGTTGTTTTTTGGAGGTTACTCTATTATTTGGAGGTTACGATTGTACGTTATGCAATTTTCTATAACTTTTTATTGTTTGCTATCATCTCAGCTTTAAACTCTATCAATAATTTTGAAATTATCTTCATTTCTTCTTGAGATATTAGTTTACCAAGACAGAAAATTCAAAACTTCAGGCTTCTAGGTTATGTTGAAAAAAATTAAACGTAATATTTCGTCACAATTGTTTTGTATTTTCAAGGAATAATTATTTTATCGGTGATTAAGCCGTTGTTTTTTAATGTTGTTTGAACTATTCTTTTTATTTTTTGAGGTTACTCAATTAATTCGGTGGTCAGAATTTCACATTCAAAGTTGTCTATAATTTTTTCTTGTTCGCTATCATCTTAGCTTTAAGCTTCATCAAGAATTTTTGATTATCTCTTTTCCTTCTTGAGATATTAGGTTTACAAGACTGATTCTATCAATTTGGAGGTTAGGATTTCAAGTTCTAAAGTTCTTTATAATTTTTTCTTGTTCGCTATCATCTTAGCTTTAAGCTCCATCAAGAATTTTTCGATTATCTTTTTTCCTTCTTAAGAGATTAGGTTTCTGACACTTAAAATCCGAAATCTCCCACTGCGGGGCGCTTGCGAAGCAACGCCCGAGGGACCGTTGAGACCTTCCTGGTTGGATGTACATGAGTGGCGAACGCTGTTTTATCTTCCGAGGATGTACCAGGGTTGCAAAAGGGCCCGAGGTAGGAAAATAATTATTTCTTCATACTTGTCATGATTTCCTAAGCATGCTATTATTTTTTTCAAAAATTTTCGATATCAATTAAATATAGATACATCGCAGACACTGGAAATCAAGGTTATGTTTTTACATTACGAACACGTCTCTATTAATGCTTTACGGTAATTTTTTTTCCCTTTACAATACCCATAAGAATTGTTATTTTTAATGGCACGTATTTCTAAATAGTTTGAGATTAAGTCATAATAACAACCCGTTTGATGAATAATGGGCATCTGCATCGATCTGCCAAGTCTGCAATAACTTTTTGGTGTATTTTTTACTGTATTTAAATAAAATTAAGAACAAGTCTTTACATGTGTGTATTACACACACATGCTCGCACACACACACATTTACATACGTACAGACAAATATACTAAACACACGATATACATTATACACTATACATTGACTATATAAGTATATATGTGGCGGAATATTAAGCCGAACGGTGAGACTGGTGCAGTCACCAATCCACTTATTTTGCTTAACTTTGAAATATTTGAAAGAATAAGACGCAATTAAATTCAAATAATTCATTCATAGAACCTCATATGAATTAACTAGTAATGGAAAAAAAGAGTATGGCTATCTCTTTTTTTTTTCCCACGCCTGTACGAACGGTAAAATAATGTAAAACTCTGCTTTTAAAGTTTCGAAAAAAATTGTTTAATCAAGTAAATAAAATAAATAATTCATTATTAATTATAAAAACAAATGAATTATTAAACAGTGAATAAAAATTTTTAATTGAAAATGAGTCATTAATCACAGTACGAGAGTCAGTAAAAGAAGTAATCGGAAAGGGATAGCTCGTGGCTAGATGGATACGTTGCTCGGCTCACGTGGAAAAGGTCATGAGCTCAAACCTTGTAAAAGGTTTTTTTTAGGAATTAAAGAATTAAAATTTACCTTTGTTACACATTTGGAAGATAGAAAAAATAGAAATTTATTCTTACTTTCGATATAAATTGAATTTACTTCCGTTACACTTTTTTAAATCCATTTCCGTTACACATTTTAGAGAGAGATGGAATGTTGAAATCGTTAATTTACCCTCTGCATGACGCGCCTATATCCTATATAACTTCAAAAATCCTAAAACAGTTGTATCCACACACGAAACCATGTATAATCATATATTCTGAATGTAATATTATCAGCTATTTAATTATCTATAAATTATAGCTGTAATTACAGCTATAATCATGTATTATATAGCTATAAATATGTGTCAGAACTAGCTATAAAAAGCGGGTGTTAATAGCTACATTTATATATAAAATAATAGCTATAATATTAGGTAAAAAAAATCAATGATTAATTTTGAATGTTATTTCCATTCTGCGAACGCTTTATACGTAATAAAAAAAATATTAAAAATTATTTAGTGACTTTTTTTTTAACTAAAATTATAGCTATTATTTTATGTAATAATATAGCTTTTAACACCTGTTTTTATAGTTATTTCTGACACGTATTTATAGCTATAAAATACATTATTATAGCTGTAATTACAGCTATAATTTATAGCTAACTAAATAGCTGATAATTTTAGACCGAGTTTGGCTATGATAATGTAAGAATTCTTGATAAATAACCTAATTGTAAAAAGCGTATTACTTGGAAAATGTTATTCAATAACTGCGTGACTAATTTTATTAATAGAAAGGAAGACACACATAATTTAAACACTATTTACAATAAGCTGTACAACATATTATAACGTCTTATTTTGAATTTGGGCATGAATTCTTGGCTCATGTCTGACTAATTTTCATTAAAGAGCTAACTGTTCAAACGTTATGACAACTTTTGCACACGCGATCTGTTAGGTAATCTCTGTGTTGAGTTACACTAATCACTGTGTATTTGTTAGTGGTTACCAGTGTTGATTAAAAAGCTCGATACGTCATTTGTTTCAAATGTAATATTACATTAACTGAATTTTTACTGTTTTATTAATAATGTAAGTGCTGTGGTATACACAATGTAATCTGTTTTGTTTTATCATTAAATATCACACCTGATGAGATCAGCAAATCAAGCTGACGGAACGTCGTAAGAGTACACTTGTTGTCTTATTGCCTTGTGCTTTCAAGCGATCAGCGGAGAATATAGCCGACTTCCAGACTATCAATATTATTGATCAGCTGGAACAAAGTTCATAGACAATATCGAGTAAAAGCCATGGTCAACAACCGAGAGGACCTTATTACAAACCCTTACATTTAATTTTAATAATATCGAAAAAAAGTTATTTTTGGTTTGATTACATTATTGTTACATTCATTTCAAGTTAATAAACGAAGAGAATGTATGAAAAAAGGGACTCTTATTAAAAATGAGTATATCGATATTTGCGATTTCTCATAGAGTTATGCATTTACAATTCAATATTCAGTGCGAGGCACACACTGGAATAATGATCAAGTGACAATACATCCATTTTTAGTTCACTACAGAGATTATAAAAAAGAATGACAGGTCAAAAGATTGATTTCAGTGTCGGAATGCTTACGTCACGATACCGTTGCAGTTCATATATTTTAAAAATAAATAGTCGATTTCATAACAACTGATTCAAAGGATGTGAAAAAAATCATATACATTTTTGGAACGGTTTCAGTTGGCCATATAAGAATAAAAAGAATTTCATGAACCTTACGCACCGTTTCGAGGACTTCCATATAGCAGCTGATTGTCACTTTTTCCCAACTTTTCATGGTAAAGAACCATGTAACGGAATAGGTGGCACACTTAAAAGACTTGCTTTTAGAACTAGTCTTTCATAAGCGGAAGATCAAATTCGTTATCAAAAAAAATTATTTTCTTGGTGACAGAGGCTTTGCGGAACATAACGCGTCGTTATTCGAGTAATGCTAAGTATGAAGAAGAAGAAAAAATACTGATACCACGTTTTCAAAAAGTATCGACTGTACAGGAACTTCAATATATCAGAGCACAAATTTTATATTGTTATTCAAGAATTGAGAGTACAGCAATCGTCATCGTCCGACAAAAACAATATAGTAGAAATTTTAAGATGACTTATGTTAATATTTCATCATTTTATCATACTATATACTACTACAACATGATGTTGTAATTCTGAACAAGGTACTTTTAATATGGTATTGACATATTAATGGAGTAATTTTTTTACCATTGATGTATTTTATTTATGTATATATTATGAATATTATTTTCTCCATTTGCTAAATGGTTTTTTCGGGCAAGAATTAAGAGTATTTGATGAAAAATATAAAATAATAATGTATATATTATACAGCAAATCGACGAGAGAATAGAGAGAAGGGTACCCAGTAGGACTTAATCGTCGATGCGATAAAGCGCCATAAGTTAAATAATTTTTTTCCGATACTGATATTTATTCGGCGATCGATAAAAAATGTTTTTAATGGAAATTGGACGTTTAATACGATGGTTATACTTAAACCTTGCAATATGGAGCTTACATAGAACCAGAGTTATCATTTTTTTAAATTACTCCTCAAGCCCGAAATCACCGAAATCGCGAAATTTCAATCCTTTCTAGCATCCAAAATATTGTGAAATAAAATACGTGTCTTTATTTCTTCAATATGTAACTTGTAAAAAAAGTTTCAGCCGTATAAAAGATGTGTTGGTCAGAAAATTGTTTGGTTTGTAAAAGAATGTTTCACATGCCTTATCAAACTAAAAAAAGAGATATATCAGAACAACGATAAGCAGTTTAACACTTGTCATATGAGATAACGATCAAACTAACCTAATAAAACCTGTCAGAAATTTCACATGTAAATAATTTTTTGATGATGAACAGAAAATATATTTAATGATTCAACCGTCAATGTTTTAACACGTGTTATAATGCTTTTATTAAGATACCAATGAAAGTATCAATAAAATAATATGTTTGAGGTAAACTTGGCAATGCTACATCTTAAAGAAAATGAAGAGAGAGCGAGAGAGCCAGCGGCACATTCAAATTTACTTGAATGCGTCGACACTGTAACTACAGGTCATTTTGGAATTCGTTAGGCGATAAGAATAACTATTTATTGAGAAACAATAACAATCTTGTAATCAATGAGGTAAATTGTAATACAAATAAAGGTAACGATGAATTCTGTACAAGTACGTTGAATCTCCATTCGGAAACGATACAAGACAGTAAAATCGTATACATACAAAACATCAAACTTTAATTCGTTTTATGAATATTTTCATACAACTTTAATATCACATTAAAAATCATGAAATTTCTAATATCACGTCAGTAATAACTAAGTTTTCTGCTTAAGTAACTGATTCTAAGTGATTGGTAATTGTGTCTACAATTAGGGTTTTTTTAATAATTTTAATACAATAGATTTATTCACTTTTCATTGTAAAAGATTTATCGCATAGTCTTTACTATTTCCATAACCATTATTTAAATTTTTATAATTGAAATCTGCCTCGGCTGATATTTGCATCATTTTCTTTGTTACAACATCTTTTAAATAGATATGTTTAGCAAATTCTCGTATTTGCCCTCCATGTGTGTAAGTTATCTGAAAGTCGGCTAAATATTCTCAGCTGATCAGTTGAGAGCACAGGGCAATAAAATAACAAGTGTAGTTTTACGACGTTTCGTCAGCTTGGTTCGCAGACCTCATCACACCTGAAGTAGTCTGGAAGTCAGCTGAATTCTTAGCTGATCGGTTAAGAGCACAAGGCAATAACTTTACGCTTGTTGTTTTACTGCCCTATGGTCTCAACCTATCAGCAGATAATTTAGCCAATTACCAGACTACTAACATGCTTTAACGGTAAAAATTTATGCTTATTACTGTTACTGTGCTCCTTCTTATTTACATATGTACAAACATGATCGAAAGTTTTAGTGATTGCTATTAAATTATTTATGCTTGAGAATTTTTGTGCTAATTATTCTAGAATTTGAACATTAAACTTTGCATTGTAGGCATCTGAACAACAAATTTGTAATTTTGACGACGCCAAAGTCGTAAGTTTATGATTTTCAACGTAAGAAATTTCCTTAGTTAACAAAGGGAAAGTATCTTTAAAACCTACAATTATATCTTGAAATTGACGAAATCGATCACGACTTTTTGCTAATAAAGTAAATGCCTAGAATCAAATTTACATTTATGGGCAACAAAAACACAGTTTTTCACTATTTTTCTCAAAAATTTCAAAACATATTATATAACCACCGATTTACTATTTGTCGAAACTTCTTGGCCGTTTTATAAAGGTTCGTATGAATCGCGTAAGTTATAAACTTCCGAAGATTTCAAATCTATCAGTCGCGGTGGTGTAGCGTACAAGATTAATGATTTTTTCCAATATTTTAAGGATATTTGTAAAACTTTATCTTTAAACATATCAAACCCATTAGTTCATAGATCAAAGAAAACTATTGACTAATCATTTATTTTAAAAATGTTTAAATAATTTTACTTGTTGAATTTGTCTGTACAAATCGTTTACGGATAGTTTTCATCTAAATTATAACGTTCTGTTATCAAAGATTTTCGCAGGTTAAAGAGAGACATATAACTCCTATATGAAACCCTTTTTTTTCTTTTTGATGTTTCAATTAAAAGCGCACTTATGCAAGCTGAATGCGCCTTCTTTTTACATCGACACGTTTCTCTCCTAGCTTACGTTTCGAAGCAGATTTGTTACAGCGTTAAATGCGCTGTGTAAGTGACTCTGTCGTTTCAAACCGTAAAGCATTCAAAATAATCTGTATAGAATCCTACCCACAATTTTTTTGTACAATTAAACAAGCAAATCCGTAATCACATAAATAACTTGTGCTTAAACAGTATCTCTTTAAAGCTTTAACATACTGCACATTGAATTATTACGGCTTTAATTGGCCTGTGAGGATGCTGTCCTAAAGAATTTAGTGGCATTCTCTGCAAGTTAATCAAATGAAACTTTTAGTTCCTTGGATAATATTTCATTTCTCAGTTGTTACCCTACACAATTATCTTTATCATTCTGAGCTATAAACCAGGATCTACAGTTATGATGCGCTGATCAAATGCATGATGTGGTATATTTTAAATCGCAGGCCTCATTTTCTCCAAATCTCCAATATTTTTTGTTGCAGCATAACTAATATATTTTTTTAAAGTTTTTATAGTTTTGTGATGTGATTGCGCGCATCTTTGGCTTCCATGGCTTTAGCACTGTCATTAGAGTTCAAACGAAATTTCTGTTCTCCTGTCGTATAATTTTTTTTTGTGTATCATGGCCGCATTGATGACATTTTCTATTCAAAGTTATAAATGCTAGGACTATTTGGCCAAGCTCCTCAATTAGAGCACCATATCCGTTCAACATGTCGTGACTGTAACCATTTGCACGTTGAGTCCATCCAAAATAAAATTTAGCCGACAGCCTCACGATAGTACCCTCTTTACCATTTACAAATGCAGGGTGGACGAAAAAATCGTTCGGAGTCCCAGGAGGTCTATATAGAACGAAAAAAGGATGTAACGTAGATTTTTCTGTACTAATAGCTTCGTGATTTTTATTAATTGTATATCATGATTTATTGATGAATAAATTGTATGAGTATATTTAAAAGTGTAAATCTATATATATATATATATATATATATATATATATATATATATATATACATGTATTAATTTGAGTTATTCCGCCGTAACTGACTTAAACGACTTTAGACATGAATCTAAAAAAAAAGTTGTTAGAAATGCTATGTAAAGATTCTTTTTATCTTAAATACTATTTTCAAAAAGTATTTCAAGCGATTTCACTACAAAGCTATTTGGTCAAAAGATACAAGATATTTTGTGAAAGTAAATTTAAGTTAATTTTTCAACAAAATACATTTGCTTCTGGTACGTATAAATACGCTGCTTCTATAGTTGGAGTGTTCTTACCTGACTTGAATGAAAGCTGGAAACAAAACCTATCGATTAAAAAAAGATTTTGTTAGACTTAGTGCCACTATAACTTTTGATCGACGGCTCAAAATGGTACAAAACTATGTTTAATCAATAGGGCTTGATTCCAGCTTTTATTTAAGCTCAGTTAGGGACACATGCAATAGTGTACGACTTTGCTACTAACGTTGAAAGTAGAAACTACGTTTGATAATGTATTTCGCGAAAAAAAGATATTGGTCCAAGCGCTGAGATACGTGTCTCATGTTTTAGCCTAAAAATGCTGGAAAAAAACTTTGGTCAAGTTCCAATGTACTGAAGAAAAATAAGAGACACTTTAAGTATTTGGGTGTTAGGAAAAGACACGGACGGAAAGAACATTTCAGTTTTTGCAAAACTCGTACAGCTTCTAGACACGTTAAAACCTTTTTTGAACGCACACGGCTTTTTAAAATAACAGATGCTACATAGAAATGCAAATTTTTACCTTTAAAAATTGTACAAGTTACGGGATGAAGGTGGACGGAAAGGACAGAAACTTTCATGCACGCACAATTCAAAATTACGAACTCCCGGTAACATGAGAGTTTTGAACATGGATTGATAATGGCACTGCTGATTATTTACTTGTATCGTGTAGTTAATAATCCTTTGATATACGGTGGCAACGACCCACTTAGGCTTTTAGTCAAGGCCTAGAGTGCGATGCACTACTTTTCGTTTATATTTTGGGGCTGCAATATATGCAGATTTCTCGTACTGCTAATACAGGAATTTAGATATGATACAGGTGGAAATTGGTAGATAACACTCCAATGTTTTTGACGTGTACCCACAGTTTGGTATATTAGCTCGATGCTCGCAAAGCGACGGTCGAAACGTGAAAAAACTGAACAGTGACACTAGACAGAAACGTCATTTCGACGCCTCTTTCGTAGATATGACCATCAATACACCTTCGAATGCTGTTTTTTATAATTTCAGTGGAAAGAACGTAATATTCTACATAAATATTGACATTTATGCGTTTCACCTAATCATACGCTTACAAACCGGCGACATCGTCTAAGTCAGTTACAGCCGAATAGACAATATATACGAGTATATATACTAGTAGCGCTTCGCCCCCCGGCACGCTACGCGCACCAACTCTAGAAAAGTCCCAAACGAACAAAAATGAAAAACATATACACATGTAAAAGAAAAAAAAGACATGTTTTGAAATTCAAGCCAACCTTATCTCTCATATAGATCCGGAGTATATCAAACATTATACAAGTGGTTAAGCCAGCGCGAGGAATAAAATTCAGCTGGAGGTAGATAAAAATAATAATAAATCGTCATAAAAGGGATCAACTAAGCAAAGAAAACGTGAACTACAATTATATAAAGTATAAACGAAAATTCATCGACAAAGCGAGATGTCAGGTGACACATCACACATAAAAAAAAAAAAAAATACACAGAGCGGTACTCTCGAAATATATAACTTAAAAGAAACGTATTTAAACCCCGTTTCGTATGAACACAGCAATTAGCAAATAATAAGCGGCAGTCAAGGTAGTGCGATAAGCGGAGAGCCGTGAAACCGAATCTCAAATTTTTTCACTATCTAACCTCAACAAAACAGAACGCTGAGTAATACGATGTACAACAAAAATCATGTTGAACGAAGCCAAGACGGACGCATCACGAGGGGCAGACTTACAACGCGTTGACTTTACTAACATACATAAATTTTTGATATATAATACGGAAGACGACATAATTAAAATAATTCTACGATACACTCCAGAATTATAGAAGCAATGGCAAAAACCGACAAGAAATACAGATGATTGATTATGAAAATGATTAAAAAATGAGCACCTCGTATAGCAACAGAAATATTACACTACAATAAATCGAATCAAAGAACTAACATGGACACTATACAACGTGTAATAAACAGTTTACAAAACACCCAATAACAAACCAAGAGATTGACAAAAATAATACAGAACACGACCTACACTTTACAACAGACCCAATGACGCCTGGAGCCATCCCTAAAAGGTCAAAGAATAGAACACTTTAAAGGCAATACGATCATTTCATCGACGATGCATGGGATCGAGATCAAATGCCCGATACTTCTAGCTTTATTAACAACACCATCCTTAGTACAAGCAGCTATAATTTAATGACCCGCTAGTACATCCTCAATTATCAGACACACCTAAAATTAATTGGGCAGATGATCACATGCATACACATAGGACCAATTTTTCACACTATCCGTGCATCAAACAGCGAATTGAATGCAAATACGCTCTCAAGAGACTGCTCTATCTACAGTGAATCGTCTCACCAGCAACATACCAATTTTCGACGGAGACCTAGTCAAGCTCCCATCATTCGAGCAAATGATTAGGACTGTAGCCTGAGCAGTACGGCCGCTTTATTAAAAATTTTTAATTGGAACTAGAGGTGGGCAATAAATATTGATAAAGGAAGACATCGATATTTTAGGGCAAAAATATTGATATTTTTCATCGATATCTGACGTCTTTGATAACATCGTTATCGATGATTTTGGTTGAATATCAGAATATTTTTCAATTCGATTTTCCTGGGTAATTTCGCAGGAGCCATATCATGTAACTTTTCGGAAGTTTTTATCGACCATTTTGGTCAACTGGACATGCGCAGAAGCCTGAAAGCAGTCGAAAAAACATTCTCAAAAGTTACATGATACCATCCTAGGGGTCTGGGGTGGTATCATGTAACGTTGCTTTCGTCTGCATAAGAATTGAGACAAACTTTTGTTCTACTTGAATGCATCTTCCGATGTATTTAAAACGGAAATGACTGTGCCCAGAAGCCTATGCAAAAGCAACAAAAGTTACATTACACCGCACCTGCCTAGCTTTGCGTAATCGAAATACATTATCTAAAAAAGATTGGTAGTTATAAATTGAGTTCTGTGAGACTTATCGCAAGTGTAAATTATTTCAATTGTTATTTTTATTATACTTATATATGTTGAGGCTATTTCAAATGACGCGATACAAGTCAAGTTGTCATTTGGAACGCTCGCAATGAAAAGGTAACGCACGACGGAACTTGAACGATATATAGGTATACATTGGCCAGGTTATAGTCGCTGAATTTGTTCGACTGTCATGACATTAGTCACCTTATAGCTAAATAGACTTAGAGCTATAACTTGGCTGAGATATACCTGTACATCGTTCAAGTTCCGTGGCGCGACACCTTTTCATTGCAAACATTCCAAATGACAATTTGAGTTGTGTCGCGCGACACTTGAGTGTTTTTTTACTTATCGATATTTCTGATATTTTACTAATCGATATTCAAGCTCCGATATATCAAGAGTATCGATACTAACATTATTGATAATTATCGATAGGAATTATTGATACTTTTTAAAATGTCACCCACCTCTATTTGGAACTTTAGCTAACAAATTAAAAGGTAGGGCCAGCGAATCTATGCCACGATAAGAGCAGTTTTTAACGTTAGAAAAATTTCTGTCCGAATAAAAAAAACAGATTTTCCAGCGTTAGTAACACTACTCCACTCATAGCCAAACCAAAAATAGCTTTCAAACATAAGAGCGAGAAAATAAAGTCATACTGTTACCAAGTCCAATCGATACTGAACAAAATAATTATGTTATATGATTAAATTTCTCCTTATCACCTGCTGAAGAATTCGCTTCAAAAGATAGCGCTGAAAAGCAAGCCATAAGACAATTCTGTTATGGACTACAGGCCCCACATAATTATAGCATTACATGACCTAACCCTAAAACATTAGGCGAAGCAGTAGTAAAAGCACTAAGAATTGAAAATGAAATCGCCTACACTGCGCTGCACCAGCAACCCGGAACGTTGACGTACACATGGGCAAGACGGATAGCCAAGAAAAAAAAACAGCTGACCTACGTTTGCAACAAATCATATGTAGAAATTGCGAAACAGTAGAACGGAGATGACGTGATTTATAGCCCCTGCGCATAGTGTCACGAAAACGACCATTTGACGAAAGAATGTACGAAATCATTAGTCGACGCAGAAAACAAATAAATTAAAAACCTGTACACAAAAAAAGTTACACACCTAAAACAAACAACATCCAAATAATTAGACACAGCACACTAACACACAGAGAGGATGTAAATTGCGCATACTGCAAGCATAAAAACCATGGCACAAGCAAGTACTACATAATGATGAAAGACACCGAAAATCAAAATTAAATGCAAAGAAAAGCGAGAACAGCGATACCGCTATAATTACAACTACCAGAGAAAAAGTAATTTTAAAAGTGCGTGAAATTACAACTCAAATTATAATGCCTTCCTCCAAAATAGTAATTTGACTGACAATGACTATAGAAGAAACAGCAATCACAATGGTTACTATAACTATGATAAAAGC
Source organism: Copidosoma aretas (assembly GCA_030522625.1). Taxonomy (NCBI): domain Eukaryota; kingdom Metazoa; phylum Arthropoda; class Insecta; order Hymenoptera; family Encyrtidae; genus Copidosoma; species Copidosoma aretas. Next base: position 645 of record JAPYYV010008821.1, on the reverse strand, counting down.
TATTATTATATCAGCGATTACAGTCAAAACAGAATCAGATGTAACGACGATACATACAATTACAACCATAACAGTAATGATAGTAACAGTAAAAACTTCCACTACAGAAATAGGGAACCTCTATGCAATATAAACTACCTGAATAATAACAGAATAGAGGACTCTCACGCAGAACATTTAAACTCCCAGGACGCCTGCTGTATTTCCTAGGCATCGAGGGGTATTTAGTAGTAAACGGAGATATAATCAGTGCACCCACCCACATAGCATCGTACGTTTCTGAAACATTTCTGAAACGTTTCATTGGTAACTTAGAAACGTTTCAACTTAAGTCTCAGAAACGTTTCTGAAACGTTTCAGAAACCTTGAAATGTCCGCTGTAGAGCTGATACGAAACGTCTCTGAAACTTTTCCAAAACGTTTCCGAAACGATCCTAAATTTAGTGCAAATATTAGCAAAAATAATTGTTCCTTATGATTTTATCTGTACCCAATATCATAAAAATAATAGTTAAAAATAAAGAAAAACTGCCGGATGTGGGGCAAGAACCGGGACTGCCAGAACGAAAGGCAAGCATCTTATCCACTTGGCCAGAGTGGTTAAGATACCTGATCTATAATTTACGTCCATATAAGCTGCAAAGG
>JAPYYV010008820.1:0-14764 GCA_030522625.1 Copidosoma aretas | reverse complement strand
CTCAGGGACCTTAAGTCCTTTTCAGGACTTGAGAGAAACAGCACCCCTAGCAACTGGTGGGCGAGCTTGCTCGACAATGCTGTGAAATACGATGTTCTCCCCGGTGGCTCCACCCTAAAGTAATGCTAATGCGGTTTCGGGGTGGAACAAAAGCCACGCGGCATGGGGGGGGGGGGGGTTTAGTGGGAATTTGGTGGCCAAATAAAAAAAATCCACCATTGCACGAGCCCCACACTACTGCCGTCCCTGCAGTGTGCGTAAATGCATTTCGCCTCCCACCACAAAAGAAAAAAAAAAAAAAAACTACTACTACTAATACTTCCATTATTGTGAATACTACTACAACCTCTACAACAACCACTACTAATTCTACTACTACCATCACTACTAAAACAATCCAAAGTACCACTACTATTATTACAACTAATCTTACTAATACTACCGGAAATACTACTATTACGGCTACTATTACCAGTACTACCACTACTACTACTACCATGTCTACTATCATTTCATCAATACTACAATTACTACTACTATCAAAACTATTATAATTCCAACGACTACTGCTATTTCCTATGGTACTAGTAATTCTTATACTACAATAACTATTACCACAATCACTAACTTAGCCACGACTAGTACTTCTACTACTGCCGCTACTACCTTAAATCCTACTATAACTACTTCTACCACCACTCCTACTACTAGAACAAAAACTACTACCACTACTACAAATACCACGACTACTATTAATACTTCTACTACTATCACTACTTATACTACAACCATTATCACTAGTACAACTACTACTACCATTTTGACTGCTACAACTACTACTACAACTAGTACTGCTACATATATTACCAGTACTACTACTATGACTACTACCATTACTACAACTACTACTACTACTACTACTACTACTACTACTACTACTACTACTTCTACTAGTACTACAACCTCTTTCACCACTAATATTTTTGTTACTATCAATACTACTTCTTCTCTTAGTAATACTATTATCTTTACTACTACAACGACTACTAATACTACTTCCACTATCAATGGTAATACAAATACTACTACTAATACTACTACCACTATCCATAGTACTACAACTACTATTATTACTACGACTCCTACTACTGCTACTACTTCCTCTAATACTACTATTACAACAACTACTACCACTACTCCTACTACTACTACCTTTAACATAACTAGTACCACTACTACTAGTATTATTACTACTACTACTACTACTACTGCTACGAGAGCTACTACTACTGCTGCTACTTCTATGACCAATACTTCTACTACAACGGCTGCTACTACTACTCCTACTACTACTACTACTACTACTGCTACTACTACTACATCACGTAACATATGTGTCAGTTGCTATACAAAGTTTTGCATCTGTCATTCTAGATCCTAACTCGTCTTATTGTGGTATTGCTGATGCTTGGAGGGCTTATGCTTTTGCAGCGCTTTCTACTTTGGTTGCAGACAACAATGCTGCACCCATCGATGAATGACACAGGAACAAAGAGCACCTAGTTTTGTATAAGTGATCTGATTAACACAGCCATCAACCTGCATTTAAATGGAATCCAGACAGTATCAAGCTTCTTCTTCTTCTATATCTGCAGTACAAGGGAAGTTTAGAACAGTACTTCATGTCAAAGAAACAAGTGTACAAAATAATTTTTGCAGAAATGGCGGAGGTTTATAAATACTATGTTGAATTTAGTCAGGTTGAAAATGAAATAAAATCTCTTAAAAAGACTTACAAGAATAAAGTTGACAGTATTGGTGCCACCAAGACAGGGAGAGGTCATGTTGATTGTCTTTATTATGGGTACGAAGATATTATTGAGTAAATGTACTCTCCAAAATTATTATTATTAATGTTTATTTTCATTTTTTAAAGATCTTAAACTTATTTTTGGAAAAAAAGAGTCCATTTACCAACCTAATCTTATTGGTACCGATTGAGAATTTAAAGATGGTTCGCCGAGTAATTTACAATTAATTGCTGTTGCAGAAATTCCTGATGATTTGATGGATACTTCTAGTGAAGAGAAGTTAGTATGGGGTCATGAGAAATACTTGCTTCACACGATATAATACTCACAGTTCAAAATCGACGTTGTATTACACAGATTAAACCTAATTTATTTTTAATTTTGTTTATTCAGTAAAGCAGGCTTTCGAACCCCCAAGCAATATAAATCTAGAAGAGGGATGAAGATTAATCTGACTAAGTCTACAGAGGCCGAAAGTCAAATAAGGCACGAGAAAAACTTTAAAGCAAAGTACACCTTTCCAAGGTCAAAAACTGAAACTTTTAATTTAAAGCAAGCAAACGAGAAAAAAAGGCTGGAGTGGAAGAAACAAAAATTAAACCTAAAAAAACTCATATATATGCACAGGTACTCTGTGTTTTTTAGAGACTTATTTTTTTTAAATGAAAAAGCTTACATTTTTCATGTTACAAAAATACTAGGACGTCAGTGATCAATAAACTAACAAATTAAAAAATAGGTGTTTCAAACAATGTAATAACACAGCGCAATTATTAACGTTCTTATTAATGTTATGGACTACGAAATATTTCATTAATAAATATGATATAGTAAAAAATATGTTTATTCTTAAATAATGTCATGTAAGAGAAAGGTTGATAAAACATTTTGAAAATAAATTAAAATAACACTGAACATTTCATGGTGTCCGCCCCTACATTTCTAAATACGTTTGTTATACATAATTAAAACATTTTTCAGAAGATCATCAAAACATATTGGATATAAGATTTCTTATCTGTAATCCATTTTGCACTTTGACGTATTCATCTTTGTCATCAGAAATGACCGCACTGTCAGTTTCATAGTTCTCTGAAAGTGTTCAAAATTGAATGTTAGAAATTGACTGAGTGGACTGTATTAGAAAAAATACTAGCCGGATTGAGATGATCACTGAAAAATTTGAGAGGAAATAACCACTTTTTACACATACACTGACACTCTCATTAATAAGAACTATATTATAACAAATCAAATACAAAGTTTAAAAATACAGCTTACACTAAACCTTGTTAAATTATAACTCGCGTTACAAACGGATTAAGTCTAACTACGATTAGTGCAAGCGCAGAGCAACTTGCTAGTAAGTACGAGCGTGCGAGGTGGACTGACTCGAGCCGCAGCAGCAGCGAGCTGCTGGTGCAAGGTAAGTACACAGAGCGCAGCTATTGGCTATTTTAGTATACACGTATGCGCTCCTGATTAGTTTAAATATTTGGGCGCGAGGTTTCAATTTTTAACATACTTCTCGGGTTGATAGAACGAAGCTTGGCAGTGATATAATAAGTTGTGGAAGAGTCTAAGTCCGTTAATTTATAAGAAATTTCGTTAAGCTGATCTTCAACTCTTAAGTGGACGCTAAACTTTACAAGTTATTTAACTGATGGACTCAACAAGTGAATTTAATCTTCAAGGCAATAAGTTTCCAAAAAACAAAAATAAACTTTGTTCTCCCCGAGTTGATCTAATGAAATTAAAAAGAAAAAAAAAAAAAAAAAAAAAAAAAAAAATGTTAGATCTATCTTTTAAGTTAAATGTGAACTGCATGTTCACTTACAACAATATCTATTGGTTATGTATATTGGATTAGAACCAAATATTAGGGAAAAGAAAATCAGGTCCTTCCTGATTTCGACTGATTTAGACAGAATAGATATAGGTTTTTGAACAAAAAACTTCGTTCCCCTCGGGTTGATCTGAAGAAGTGAGAGCGGTATAAGATCAAAGTAGTAAATCTTCATCATTAATTACTACAATTTAGAATGAGGAGAAATGGGATATATGTATAATAAATATCTTACATATAACAATGTTACTAGTCAGTTTCAATTCTTCAAACAAATAAAAGGTTTTTAAGTATTTTAAGAGTCCCCCACGTAATAGCCAGATGGTCTGACGTACTGTTAAAAGAGTCAACTGTACACCTCCGTGTAAAGTGAGTCGATAATAATACTCAACAATAAGAAATGTAAGATGTTTATTACTGTTCAAAATAATAGGATGTTTCACAGTAGAGTCAAGCAACGATTTACTTATGCGACCCCCAACTCTAATTAGACTTTCCTCAATAATAGGTTTCAGACTTCGCAAGCGACTAGAGAGTAACAACGGTAAATTTTAATCTAATGGCCTATTTTTATTTTGTATTAACACTTGATAGTCAGCAGCGAAATGAGTATGTTGATATTAAAAAACCAAAAACATACGAGCAAGCTTTATCCCAAGTATTGTTGGGTGTAGCGTTTCAAAAATCTTAAATCGATTTATATTCATAAAGGATAAACTAGCCTGTAAAAAGGGCTTAAGGTCGGCTTCTATCAAGAGACTTGAATAAGCTGCAGGATTTATCTACTTTTGCTTGATTCTATGCAAAAAACGGTAAGCAAAGCGAAGGCAATAGGCCGTAATCCGCAAAAGCCGTTCTCACTTAGAACAACGAAGTAATAGAGTCAAGTGAAAGGGTTTAGATTTATTTACAAGATTTAAACTAATGACAGTTGGAATAGGTTGTTCAGTGAGTTTTATCTCTAGTTCAGGGTACACTAGATGTAATTCATGCAAAATCCTTCGACCTTCATACCATAAATTTTGATTTAGCAGCTGACTAGGAAAAACCCCCTTAGAGGCAGTGTCTGCAGGACTTCGTTTGCACCTGATATAATGTCATTCAGCTAATGGAGTCAACTCATCTACATGAGAACACCTATTGGCTACGAAGACAGGCCATCTAGATGAAAGTCCATTTATCCAGTGCAGTACATTTCTGGGATCAGACCATAGGTGTATATCCGCGTCTTTAAAAGGGACCAACGCAACAAAATACTTAGTTATTATGGATAAAAGTTCAGCAGCGCACAATTCTAACCGCGGAATGCTTTGGATCTTTTGTGGAGCTACCTTGGTCTCGGCTAGTTGCAATGATACGTTAATCACCTTCCCACGTACTAGGTGCAAATATGAGGCAGCAGCATTAGCATTCTTGGATGCATCTGCAAACCCATAAAGATCTATAGAATCACACTCAGTAGAATATAGATTCCACCGCGGAACTAGGATTTAATTAAGCAAAGGAGTTTTAGTCAACCAATGTACCCAAGTTTCAATCACAGTAGTAGGTAAGATATCATCCCATGACAAAGTTAGTAACCAAAGAGATTGGAAAAGTGGTTTGCCAAAAACAACAGCGGGAGCAATCGAACTTAGCGGATCGGAGAATTTAGCTAACTGAGCTAGAAGATTACGCTTTGTCCATTTTTTAGGGGGATTACACTAAGCTACTTGAAACTACAAATTATCAGGATGAGATTTCCAATGCAAACCTAAAACAGAAATGATCTTATCCTCATCTTTAAGATGTTTTAGAGTATTAGCTGAATGCTTAACGGGTATATTAATTAAAACTTCAGATGAGTTTGAATACCACTTCCTTAAGGAAAATCCACCTAAATTGCATAACTCAATCAACTGCTGACATTTATTTTGGGCCTCTTTCACGGTGTGATCACCAGATAGGCAATCATCTACATAAAAATCCTTACAATAATCTGAGCAGCTAAAGGATGGGTAACAGAGTGATCTTTTGTCAGCTGTCTAAGTACACGAGTCGCGAGATAGGGTGAACTAGTCAGACCGTAGGTGAGTGTAGTTAGAGCATATGATTTCATAGGAGAAGATTGATTCGGTCGCCATAAAATGGTTTGATATTTTTGATCTTCAGGAGCAACTAAGATCTGTCGAAACATCTACTTAATATCAGATGTAAATACAATTTTGTAAAATCGCCACTTAAATATAATATCATTTAAATGCAAAAGCAGCTTCTCACCTGAAAGTAGGAGCGAGTTAAGTGAAGCACTTGAGTTACAAGCGGCTAAATCATTGAGCACAACTCTTAATTTATCATGTTTAAAAACTCTATGTTGGGGTAGATAAACTACAGATCCCACCTCAGTCGTGATCTCTTTTATATGTCCTAATTTCAAATACTTAGACATAAAGGCTGAATATGCATCATATAAGGAATCATCTTTTAGAAACTTGCGTTCTAAATGATAAAACATTGCTACAGCGGACTGATAGGACTGTCGATATAAAAGATGAAGCTGCGTGGGCTTGATTTTGAAGGGTAAGCGGACAATGTATCTGCCATCTTCATCACGAAAATGAGTACTGGAGACGAACTCTTTAAATTATTATTGCTCTTTGGTCAACTTAGGACGTACGGGAGTAGGTTATTTAACTAATCAAAATTTCTGAACTTATTTATTGAGTTGAACCTCCTTGACATTGATCATAACCAAAGAATGGTCAACCTTACAGCATGACGAATGTGTCTAGATAGGGCCTGACAACAGCCAGCCTAACTGTGAGGCTGAAGCAATAGGCAAATCGTTAGAAGCCTTTTGAACCCCTTGCCCAATAATCGAGGCATGAACTAAAGCATCAAGAAGAATGTCAATCTTATCAAAATTGTAAAATTATGGATCAGCTTAAGTTATATCATCATAATAGGACAGCTTCGTCAGGATACTATTCACTGGGGGTTGATAGGTAGTTATCTTCGGTACTACCACAGCCTCAACAGAGTTTTCAGAACTTGAATTAAAATAATGTCGAAATCTAAGACTAACAGATTTATTGGTCGCCAAAGACACCACTCTACCAACTACAGTCAATGCCATGTTAACATTTTGCTGTTAAAGTTTCAGCAAGTCACAAAGTGACTTTGATATAAGGGAGCTCTGTGAGCATTGATCGATTAGCGCTTTTACCAATATACAAGTACCATCAAATGCATAAACATAAATCCTAGCTGTAGCAAGGAGTATTTAACGAGATTTTACTCTTTTGTCGGGATAAGACTGCATATTAGCACTAACATTAGTAAAAAAAACGAGCTTGTCCTTTTCAGAATCTTTACTTATGGCTAGGGACTTACCTTTGGAGCTAGTTGGGCTGATCTTGGTTGGAGAGGTTGATTTATCTCTGTGCATAACTGTGTGGTGTTGTAAATTACAACGTTGACATCTAGCTTTAGAATCACAATTCTTATTGCGGTCTGGTCTAAAACAGTTTGCACAGAGATGATGGCTTTGGAGAAAATTCCACTTTGCCTTTTAATTCTGTGAATTAAGCGAGTCGCAAGAGGCCGAACCATGTTTGAGATAACAGAACTTACACTCTATCTTGAAGGGCAGACTGGTGGATGCATAGGGCTCATTGGCAGAAACAGTTTGATGAGAAGCTGAAGCCATTTTGCCTGGTTTATGCGGAACACTAGCACGAGTACCTGTGGGTCTACTAATATAAGACTCTAAAGCATGGATTTGAGAAGAAATAAGTTCTCGCAATTTAGGTAACGTAGGAGGGGCACTCATGCTTCCTAATGTCTTTTGCCAGTCTCTATTAGTCTGAAAATCAAACCTTCTAACTACCATGGCTACAAATAGATAAGCATCACCGATATAACGTTCTAAAGATACAACCGAAACTAGCGAACCAAGCATTTCTTTAGAGATGCGTTTGGTCTCTGCACTAGATTTTCCTTTCATTGGTTGACAATTAATCATAGCCGATGTAAACATATTGATAAGACGACGTTTATTGTCATAATATTGAGTGATAGCTTCCCAAGCTTGATTATAATGTTGTTCAGATAGAGGAATATTTTTAATAAGGTCCGAGGCCTCAGCCTTCAACCTTGCCCTTAAATGTTAATATTTAATGATAGTCAGAATTTCCTGTTTTCTATGTACAACATCCCTCTACAAATCGCGAAAACTTTCCCAAGTCTAGAAATTACCAGAAAAATAAGATGGTTCTATTGGTGGCAGCGACGAATAACTGTAAGTACCAGCAGGATTAGACTAAGGAGAGGGGCCAGGGTTAATCTGATCACTAAAGGACAATAAATAATCTTCAAAATCACCCTGCACCGAATAAAAATTATCCTCAGCTTGGTCATACATAGAATCCTTAAAATATTCGTGACTAGCTGGTAAGGGGGAGATACTCATAATCTTAGCATGAGTGGCCAGAAATGACTCATAAGTAACTTTGAGTTGTTGAAGCCTAGAAGATGCCTGGCCCCTTGTCATCTTGGCTTGCCCAATTTTTTTGAAATTAGCAAAGGCTTTATTTATTTTATTTTATACTGTAATCTGTTTTTTAAAAAGAACCTCCATTATGACAGACCAAAACAATATTCAAATAAGCAATCAAGTTAAGATTCTTACTTTAAAATTAAAAAGGCTGACCTTTAACGTTTAAGTTAGCTTAAGTCCAACACTTAACTTTTAATTTTGTTGAAAAGTCACCGTGACCAAGGACAACAATAAATAGAGTCTCAATTAGTTAGTGTTAACGCATAAACAAAGCGGCCACTAAAATTAACTGTTCAAATACAGAAAGTCAACAAAATTAAAAATTGCACTAGGTATATAACGATACAGTAACCACTAGTTTGTTGATGGTTGCAGCAACGTTAAAGGCCAGCAGAGCTGGCGGCTGCAGCAGTGAGGTCTGCAGAGCAGACAACGGTGGCAACGCTCATCGGGCCAGCAGAGCTGGCAGTTTTAACAGAGACATACAGATCAGGCAACAGCAACACGTCCAAAAGCGCAGCAGAGCTGGCGACTGCAGCAAAGCGTGGCCTGCAGAGCAGGCAGCAGCAGTGATATCAAAAGGTCCGCAGTGCTGGCACTGGCACTTTCGTAATCTTTTTCTTTGGCGCAGCAGTTGCAGTAATGCAGAGCACTGCGGCAAGGAGCCTAGGACGGCCAGCTTAAATAGCGGTACGCTGACAGCCCGCAGTACAGACAGCAACAGCGCCGACGGGACGAACACCCAAAAAATGGCAAAAGGCTACGAACTGCTGGCAGAGGTGTAGAAAAAAGAGAGAGAGAGAGAGAGCACTGAAAGTGACTTAAGAGAGCCGTGCTTATGAAGTATGTGCTTCTGTAAGAGTGAAAAGAAAGTTGCTTTAAGAATGGACGACGCGCCGGGGTGTCGACCGCGTCCACCTTGACGCCCGACAAGAACAACGGCCAAGATGACCAAAGGGCCACGTGTAAATGAAGCACGTAAAGAAAAGATCTCTTACAACTCAGTCCCCTTAAATCCTGCTCGTAGGACAATGTTTGAAATTGAATGTTTGAAATTGACTGAGTGGACTGTATTAGAGAGTATAGGAGCCGGATTGAGAAGAGCACTGAAAAATTTGAGAGGAAATAACCACACTTCACACATACACTGAAACTCTCATTAATAAGGACTGTATTATAACAAATAAAAGACAACGTTAAAAAATACCTTGTTGAATTTTAACTTGGGTTAAAAACGGATTGAGTCTAACTATGATTAGTGCAAGCGCAGAGCAACTTGCTGGTAAGTACGAGCGTGCGAGGCGGACTGACTCGAGCCACAGCAGCAGCGAGCTGCTGGTGCAAGGTAAGTACACAGAGCGCAGCTATGGGCTATTTTAGTGTACACGTATGCGCTCCTTATTAGTTTAAATATTGTGATGCAAGGTTTCAATTTCCAACAGAAAGTATGTCACAGCACGTGTAGTCTTGGGCAGGTTCCAAGAGTTCTTTATTTGCGGTAAGTACTATATCATGTAGAATAATGCGAGATTTGATTACTCTTAATTTTCTCATACCCCGCTTTAAATGAAGGTGATATAAAAATCGAAACCTGAAAAATTATTTACCGTTATTTTCGAAATTGATGAAAACTAAAAACATCTGTACCTTTTCTTTAATAGCCGAATGCAATGTTCTACGTAAATTCTATATTTTAACAACGCAGTATTGAATCTTTTATGTGATCAAGATAGATGCCCGTTGTCCCTATATGGTACAATAAGACTTCTTAGACAGGGGTACGCAGAAACCGCTATCAACCATTCATCGTAAAGACGAAAACTTATTGTCATATATTATGCAATGATACTTACATTAACATTCAATGCACGAATTTACTTACTAAAACTTTTGTCTAAACATTTCCTGTAAATTACCGAGTTTTTGGTAACACGAACATTATGTACAGAGCCAGGATATTCAATGACGAAATCTAATGTTTTTAGATTATAATATCAATAATTTGACCTTGAAGCGACAAATAAAACTTTTTATTATAATTACTTTTTTGATTTTGCGAAGGCCTGCAAATCTTGAACTGTGTTCCATCTACTATACCAATTATATTAGGTATTCTATTTTCAAATTAACAAAATTCTTGAGTTTTATTCTGTTTTTCTATACTGAGCCAATGTGAAAACTGATCAGCTAAACTAAGAATGATATCTGATACTCTAGTGACGATGGTAAGTAAAGTACTTAATGATTGATCAAACCTGTCAGTCACCTCTCTATAAGTAGAAGGTTTATGACCTACAATCCACAAGTACGTAAAGAGCTGTTTGTATGGTACAGTTTTTTGTGTAACTTAAAAAAAATTATTGCAGTACAATTCTCAGATAAAACAATATACGTACATATATTAATTGTGAAGCTCGACCTACCTGTACTACAGTTCTTGAAGAAGTCGGACTAAACATACTGTTTAATTGATCAGTTGACCATATCCCTCGGCAACCTAAAGGGCTCGATGAATTTACCATCGCTTTATTTTTGTACAGTTTCATCACAGAATTTTTTAATGCACACTCATTTCTTCTTTAAAGGGTACAAATCATCTAATTCATCAGATTCAGACAAGGAAATGAGGTCGAACAATTCCTTGTATGTGTCTTCGGAACTATGTAAAAAACGACCAGAAGAGGATCTAGGCAACGATTGAGAGTTCGAACAAGACGATGATGATTTTTTTGTGGCTTCCGAATTTACAACCACAGAAGGATAAGGAGTAGTAGGTAAGCTTCTGGCGAGGTTGTCAGACTCTTAGACCGGGGGCTTGCACGCGGAGTTTACAGACACCGTGGGCTCCGACGCGGAGTCTACATTGTCAGTGCTTTGCGAGAAAAAGAAGGTAGGTGAGCAGCCATCACTTACTTCGGAGAAGGCTCTGGTGGAGTACTTAGTCGGTATGATGCGGAGCCATTCAAAACTGTGCAAGCAGTTTGAAAACACCAAGACCGAAATTAAGACCGGTAACAAGCGTGCAGCTAAAGCGGCCCAGCTGCTCCAGACGATTAGCAAGAGGCCGGGAAAACGGTCCAGCCACTGTATACAAAGCTGGCTGCTGAAAAGCCGAGGCAAAATGCTGATTTAGCAACGCTAAGCCCAGAGAAGACAGAGAAGAAAAAGCCTGCAAAGCAGCCGAAAAAAAGGAGCCTGCCACTCAGTTTTTTTCAGAAGGAGCTGAGAGTAAGCAGCTGGAAGAAAATAAGTGGACAAAGGTCCAAAAGAAGGAGCAAAAAAAAAAGAAAAAAAAAGATTCGTCAGCAGCTAAAAAGGCACAGACTCTTGAAAATAGAGTCCCCTATCGCCTGAGGGCTAGACCCGAGGCTCTCCTACTCAAACCAGCTAAGTGCAGGAAATATTCGGAGGTTCTCCCAGACGCGACTGCTGCCCTTTGATGGATGATACCGTCGAGTATACGTTCTTCGTGTGCGCAAGGTGGCACCCGAGTGCAAGCTGCTCGTGGACCGCCTGGGCATGGTACCTACGCCTAAAAACATCGTCTCCACGGTGCTTAGCTCTATAGACGCATGGAGGGCTGTGAATGACTGTGTCCCGTCGGTTAAACGCTTGAAGAAGGAAGAAGAAAGGGCCGCCAAACGTTGCGTCGGGTGGAGGGCTCCACCTAGGTGGTGCCCTAGGTTGCGTGACTAGTGAGGAGGCAGGACGATTTGTGCGGGTCTACGCTGCGCTAAGCCTTCTGGCTTATCAGCAAGGAGAAGCACCAAACAAAACACAGGCGCTCGTAAAACTAACACGCGGTGAAGCTGAACATAGATGCTGCCCTCCAGGGACCTCACGTCTGTTTCAGAGCGGCGAAAGAGCGGTATCTTTAGCACCTGGCGGCAAGCTAGCTTGCTAATGCTAGAAAGTACGGTGTCCTTCATTGTGGCTTTACCCCGAAGTTATTCTAACGCGATTTCGGGTTTGTATTAAGCCACACGGCAAGAATAGGGTTTTAGTAGGTAGTGGTTGGCCTGTTTGCCAAAACCAATCATTTTTTTTTTTTTTTCTTTTTTATCGGAGAAAAACAGGTCCACTCAGTCTCATAGTATCGTCGTCTCTGGAAAAAAAAAAAAAAAAAAAAAAAAAAAAATATCACTACTACCATTACTACTTTTATGATCACTTCTGCTACTACTACAACTACTACTACTACCACCATTACTACTACTACTACTACTACTACTACTACTACTACTACTACTATCACTACTACTACTTTTACTACTACTACTACTACGACTACTTTTGTTACTAATACTATCATTACTACTACGCTTACTACTACTCTCACTTCTATATTACTACTATCACTACCATATCACTGGAACTATTACTCTCAGTACTACTGTTACTATTACTACTACTACTACTACTACTACTACTACTATTACTACTACTACTACTACTACTACTACTACCACTTTAACCACTACGACTAATAATATCACGACCACTACTATCACTTCTACAATTACTACCGATATCTATAGTTCTACGATTACTATTATCATCACTACTACTACCACAACGACTCCGAATCAAACTATTACTACTACTCTTCTACTACTACCACTGTTTCCACTTCCATTTTACTGCTACTATTACTACTTACACTACCTCTAATACTATTTTTACTACTACCATTAATGCTACATCCACTAACCCTTGAACAAATTCTACTACCACTACATTTAGAACTACTACCCCTCACACATCTCTTTTCTAGCCATTTACTAAGGGCCACAGGGGGCTATTAGACGGCCTCTTCCCTCGGTGGCAAACTCCATTCTCCTGTACGATGCGGAGGTGTGGGCCGATTCATGGTCGAGGAAGGGGATCCGAAGTCGCCTCACTTCGGTGGAGCGTGTCGGGTGATTGCGAATCGCTAGTGCAGACCGCACCGTCTCCTTGGCAGCGATAATGGTAATTGCGAGAACCGTGGCCATCGTGTTTCGGGCGCAGGAGCGCAGATAAAGGTTTCGGTTAGGCATCGAGGAGCCGGATGACACAGGAAGGGCAAGAACTGTGCAAAGATGGCAACAGAAAAAGAGTGACGTTGGCGAGGGCAGGTGGACACACCGGCTTATCCAAGACCTGGTAATGCAACATCGAAGTGCAATTACTGTCCTGTGATGGACAATACGCCGGAGCACACTTTCTTCGCCAGCGATAGGTGGCAATGAGAAGATAGAGAACTTCAGGATCGCCTGGGTGGGCCGCTAGCGCTTAAAAACATCGTCAGTGCTATGCCTTAAAGTAGCGACGTATGGAGGGCTGTTGACGACTTTGTCCGGGCGATTCCAAGGATAAATAAGGAGGAGATCAAGGTCTTTGCGCCTGATGCTGAGGCCCCTAAGAAGGTGCAGCCCGGATAGCGATGCGACACGGTAAGACTGATTAAAAAACGTGGCTAGTGCAGTTCTAAGCTGCGCTAAAGTTAAAGTCGTTATCAGCAAAAAGACGCATGTTGCACAAAAGCTGGCGGATTGGAAGGTTAGACGAATTGTGCTGACCCAAGGGGGACCTTGTGCCCTTTTCAGGGCTTGTGGTCGGTCGGCACATGCCAGCGACTAGTGTTCGAGCTTGCTCGACAATGCTGTAAAGTACGATGTCCTCCTTGGTGGCTCCACCCTAAAGTAATGCTAACGCGGTGCCGGTGTGGAACAAAAGCCACGGCATAGGGGGTTATTTAGTAGATATTGGTGGATCTTCTTAGTTAAAATTTTTTTTTTTTCATGTATATAATTCCAATTAGAGGGATTCACGTTGAGTCCCACACTACCGCTGACCCTGCGATGTTCATAAATGCATTTTTTCTCCTGCCACAAAAAAAAAAAAAAATCCTGATACTACTAACACTACTTCTTACAATAACTACCACTACCACTACCAATCCTACTACTGCTACATAATTCTTCTACTTAGCCCACGATTGTTTCTACAACTACTACTTTTACAAGATGACTATTATGATTGCTATTACCACTGCTACTACCAATACTAATTTTACTACTACCACTATTACAAACACTCCTACTTTCATCAATACTATTACTATTACACTTCTACTACTTTTAATGCTACTACTACTATTTTTAGGACTAATACTACTATTACTACTACCACAACTTCTACTACTAATACTATCATTACAACTACTTCTACAACTACTACTACTGCTATTCAAGTACTATTACTACTATTATCACTACTATTACTACAACTATCACTACTATTACGACTACTAAAACTATAAGTACTGCTGTTACTAATACTACTACTAATACTTCTACTACTACTGCTTCCACAAATTTTACCGCTACGACTATTACTACTACTCCTAAAACTACCATTACCACCACTATCGACAGTACCCCTCCATGGTATGCGTCATCTTGTCGTAGACCGTGCTGCTTGCAGCCTAGGTTGGGTGAGGGGGCTTAAAGACTAACGGCATACCAACTAGCCATGAATAGAGGTAAGTGGCGGTGAATACATTCCTCTCACATACACACACTACAC
>JAPYYV010008819.1:0-12353 GCA_030522625.1 Copidosoma aretas | reverse complement strand
AAGCAGCCATTTGAATATTCTGATAAGTATTATTAAATCTAATAATTCAACTATTAGCGATTGTTCATGTAACCATACGTAGAACTTAAAAATACAAGTCACGTTCTATGGGGCACTTTATACGAGAAACCGGTCGTTTTTCTAGGTAATGGGTGCTATCTTGAATCCGCCATTTTATTAATCAAATAATTATTCTTAAATCTGAAAGTCTAACTATCAGCGATCGTTCATGGAACCATACGTCGAACTTAAGAACTCCAATCACGTTCTATAGGGCACTTTATAGGCAAAACCGGTCATTTTTCTATGTCATGGGCGCCATTTTGAAGCCGCCATGTTGAATTTCGAAAACAAATTTATGGTCCCTTCAACAGCAACTCCCAATTAATATTATAAGACTCTTACCTACATTACAAAACTCCGAAATAAAATTTTATAGAGCAATTTATTGCTTAATCTGGTCACTTTTCGAACTAGTGGGCGATATTTTGAAGCCGCCATGTTGAATTTCGAGAAATTTTTGATGGTTCCCTCAACAGCAACTCCCAGTTAATATTATTAGACTCTTACCTACATTACAAAACTCTGAAATAAAATTTTATAGAGCAATTTATTGCTTAACCTAGTCACTTTTCGAACTAGTGGGCGCCATTTTTAAGCCGCCATATTGAATTTAGAAAAAATTTTGATGGTCCCCTCAACAGCAACTTCAAGTTAATATTATAAGACTCTTACCTACATTACAAAACTGAATTTAAATTTATTAGAGCAATTTATTGCATAACCTGGTCACTTTTCGAACTAGTGGGCGCCATTTTGAAGCCGCCATGTTGAATTTCATTTTTCACTCAGCGTTGGTGTTGTCTCGCGTGCCACTTTTGCGCTCTTTTTTATACACACTCTTTGATAGACATGATCAAGTATTAATTGTATTCGCTGCGTGCAAGTTCGGTGCTGCCCCCATTTTGCCGGACATCCCATGGTAAATCTTATGGAAGAAAATTAGTTGAAGCGGACGCCACTGGCGGATTTGCCGGACTTTTCCATAAGACTGCGTGTTAAAGAGACAAGTGGCGCCAGCCCTCCCCTCTACCGACTTGCACACAGCGAATAGGCGCTTATCTGAGATATTTTTAAAATTAAGATCATTTTCACGAAAACTTAGACTTATCTTATACGATATTTGATTACATTTTAACTCATTTTGAGAAGCGCATTATCTGAATTTTTAATGTGATATTACATGTGCACTAGCCTATAAAAATCAATTGTATTCTATTCTGTACTTGAGCACAAATAGAAAATATATCTATCCATCTTACTATGAACTCACGACGCAACTTAGTTTCCGCTGTAAAATTGACTCAGCAAAATACTACTTTTTCCGGAAGACACTGACTGGTTTCCGTAGTCCTGAAGCATACACAAACACCTAGACGAAAACAAAAACAAAACAGCAAGAGAAACTGTTACAGTGTAGCCGTCATTCTTAATAGTATTCAACATGGTTGCTTATTCCATTCCGAACCCTCTAACCTATTTACAGCCAAGACACTGTAGAGGTAACGACTTTAGATATAATATGATTTCATGGAAAAAATAAATGACCAGAAATTACACCAGAATAGAACGGTCTCATGCAAATGATTAAAGATTCTAACAATTACTTCACATCAAAAACAGTTCTACTTTTATTTGTTAATGCTCCCTCAAGCGATTACAACATAGTTCTTACAGTTTTGATTCAAGCTAGTTCTAGAACAGAGACGCACGTTCTAGAGGTATGCGTGGTCACTTTTGACTATACTCTTTATTATAAAACAAATGATTTTCTAACATCGATCGATCCTGCTAATTATTTATACAATTAAGCATCTATTTTCGTCAGGCTTAGGGAGTTTCGCATGCTAATGAGGTTCTTAGGATCAATTGGTTCTATTATGGAATGCAGTGGACTGAAACAAGTTTTTTCCCCTATTTATGGGGAAAAGTCTGCTGAAGAAGCTCTTGCAGGACATGCTTTCTCAAGAACAGTCTGTGGGCATATTCATATTTAAGCAGCTTTCGCTGATATTTTGTCTTACGTTGATGTTAAAACCAGTGACAAAGTTGTTGTATTAAATATGTTAGAAAAAATAGATCCTGACGCGTTTGAAGATAAATTATTGAAAAATGACAAACTTACACGCTTGAGACAAAAATTGAACAATAAGCTTGAAGCACTAAAAACATGTGGTGCTACTGCTTAATCATGGATACATTACTTTCAATTAGTCAACATTTTTGAGCGCTAAATTAAGACAGAGCAATGAGGTAACCGAGAGTTACACTTATGATACGTTTGCGGAATGATTCCTAACTTTCATGCTTTAGAACATTGCGTATACAAAATCAAGACACCTATATTTACAAGACGATCTTGAACTACAGGATAAATTAATAATTCTAAATACAATAAATTTTCTAAAGATGGCTATTTTGCGATTCGTTGTAGTGACAGATTTTAGTCATGAAGTTTCTCCGAAATGACTATTCAACAGGTTATGATAAGATCTAGGTCAAGTAGCGATGGCTAAATCGATGGCTGAGGCATCAATGACAGCGTTTTGTAAAAATGGATACTTTCTAGTATCATTTTATCCAAAGTATGTAATGAAATTGGAGGGTTATGCAATGTAACTCATACAATATTGGAACAGCATAAAGAAACTAGCAATTCTAGAATCAAGCGCAATTTGGAAGACCTACGCAAACTCAAGTCTTTTTTTTGACATATAATTATTTTTAAACACTATCTATATTTCATATGTGTATTCCGGCATAGTTAGTAATGATTCAATTAATTGACACGATGCTCCTAAAGTTAGGACAAAATTTTTTAAATACTGCACTGGCCAATCATTTGCTTTAATAAAAATACAAAAAAAAGAAAAGTTTAAACCCTTTGTTCCGTTCGCTTGTACGTTCAGTTTTACAGTACAAATGTACCTATTTATCCCTTACTAGTATTTCAAAGGATATTTATCAACGTCAAATCAAAAGATGCCATGAAAAATTATTGTTCATGAAACATGCGCGGAATATTCCACATTCCACAACGCTATTTCGTACACATTGTGGCGTATTACACGGAACAAAAATAGCACGCGTCTCCGTGTTTTGAAGAAAAAATTGCAGGTTTCGCAGTGTTTTCATGAAAAAAACGTCCTCGTCTGTCTGTTATTAAAGTAAACTGTATATTTAATAGTGTGCCGGACGGTCGAGGCTGTGGACGTGAGAGAAGGATAATGCGTATACGGGATTCAAATTAGGTCCAGAAGCACTGTACACTGCACACACATGCTTGGTAAATTAATACTAGAAAAGAAAGCTCTTGTCTTTAAAAAGCATTAGCACCAAACTACAATAAAAACAAAAAACGTTGTACGAAGTGGCGTTTAGTAGGGAGATAAAAGTAATGGAAAAGTTAATCATTTCGAGGTGTAACCAGTATCAAAAATGACATGCTATAGAAGGCGTATAAGGTGCGTGACGCTAGATGCATAGCGCAACCTGATCAAAACGGGGTCGATGCAGAATGACTGCTTAACGAGCTGCACCTGCCTCCGGCACGCAGTCAGTGAAGCAGAATATATATGTGTATAAAGGTTGCTTCGCATAGAATTAAACGTACTTACAAATGTATCTTATGTGAAACAGTGATGCAATAATACCGCATCACTTGCATTAACTAATTAATAAAACCTACTACATTATAGAATTTTATTATTATACACAACCGTTTTCTCAACAGAACTTACCTATTTATGGTTTCAACTGAAACGCCCTCTCTTGCGATTCTACAGTTATACATTTAAATTAAATGAACTTACTAACAGAATCATTTGCAAGACGTCAACAATAGTTCGTTTTGAAGCGTAAATGTGACTAGTTTATTATAAAAGTGTGAAAGATTGTTCTGGATACATAAAAGTAAATACATTTTCTTAATTTAACGTACCCCTTGATTTGTTTCTTTATCATTAGTAAAATTAATTGATCGAATTTATTCAATTTTATGCATCAAGGGGAGAGGCTGAGCCCCCTCGAATTCCCCTTCCCTGGCAACACCTAATTCTCCACCTCTACTGCTACCAGCATTATACCTCATTATAAATTAATAAAATAGTGACATAGCACATTGCTTGCACTCCTGATTAAAAACAATGTGTGCAACTCGCGTGGTACAGTTGCACAATGCTTATTTGGGATTTAGTGGAGCAATGTGCAACTATACCCTACTCGTTACACAGTGTACTATAAATTACGAACTTTCTCTAGTTTGTCTCTCCTTATTTGATGATTCAGGAATGTAAAAAAGGTAGAAATCGGTTCTTATGACAGCTTAGAAACAGGCAAGTGCACGCAATCAGAGAAAACCATGTCCAAGTTGTTGATGGAAAATTTTTTTCTTTACAAAGTTAAATGGACTGTAAATAGAACAGAGCTATGAAATAAATATATAAAATGATTACACTGCTACCAAAACAACCTTAAAAATTGGAATAAGACTAATAGTACTATAATATATCCGAAATAAACATTTCTTTATTAAAAAAAAAAAAAAAAAATGACAAGAAGCTTATACTTATGCTAAAAAAAAAAATAAAAAAAAAAAAAAAAAGAAAAAAAAAAAAAAAAAAAAAAAAAAAAAAAAAAAAAATGACAAGAAGTTTATACTTATGCTATGCACAGAGTTAGAAAAAAAACTAAAAGCAGTCGGAGATCTGCCGGAAATGTGTTTGCTTCTAATAAAAAATATCATACTATCAGCTGATAGAAGCGTAGGAAGCGTAGCGTCCTGACATCAGCTCGGTTGACAATCATCTCACAAATCATAAGTGGATGAATTGTAAATATACATCATATAGGTAATATCTACAAATCATAATGTATATATATGCCCGCACACACCCAATATAGCTGAGCGTTGCCGCGCTTGGGCAAACGTTACATTACATTAAAGTTTTTTTTCGTTTGCGCAAAAACGTTTTTTAAGAAGCATAGCTTCAAATATAAAAGTTTCGTGGGCGACCTTCGGAAGATGTTAGAACATTCAAATGATCTTAATAAAATAGGTTAAATATGCACAATTTGTAACCAATTTTTTTAACTAGGACACGTGCATGTATACTTTCCGACGGTTAGCTTATTCAGAATTAAAACAAGTTATGTTATTGTATTGATCAAATACCTTATTGGTATCAGCGATATTGTTTTAAGGCACAACTGCTCCACAGGAGTGCTACTGCTTCACAGGAGTGCCTTATATTAAAAGCGAACATATTTCTGACAGTTCTACGACTGCTTTTATTTTTTTTTCTAACTTTATGCATAGCATATGTATAAACCACTTCTCATTTTTTTTTTATTAAATAAATGTTTCTTTTTGACATAATGAAGTAGTATTAAAATCTTATTCCAATTTTTCAGCATGTTTTTGTAGCAGTGTATTTATTTTATACATTTATGTCATAGCACTGTTCTGTTTAAGTCCATATAACTTTATGAAGAAAAAATTTTTCATCAGCAACTTGGACATAGTTTTGATTGATTGCGTGCACTTGCCGGTTTCTAAGCTGTCATTAAAACCGATTTCTAGCTTTTACCTAATAAGAAGAGAAGAACTGGGGCTATTTCGTAATTTATAGTACACTGTGTTACGAGTAGGGTATACTTGCATATTGCGCCACTAGCACCCAAAAAAGCATTGTGCAACTGTACCACGCGAGTTGCACATACTGTTTTTTATTACGAGTGAAAGCAATATGCAATGTCACTATTTTATTAATTTATAATAAGGTATAATGCTGATAGCAGTAGAGGTGGAGAATCAGGTGTGTCCAGGGAAGGGGAATTCGAGAGGGCTCAGCCTCCCCCTTGATACAAAAAATTGAATGAATTAGATCAATTAATTTTACCAATGATAAAGAAACAAATCAAGGTGTACATTAGATTTAGAAAATGTATTTACTTTTATGTAACCAGAACAATATTTCACACTTTTTTAACAAACTAGTCACATTTAAGCTTCAAAACGAACTATTGTTGACGTCTTGCAGATAATTCTGTTAGTAAGTTATTTTGATGTGAATGTATAACTGTAGAACCGCAAGAGAGGGCGTTTCGGATGAAACAATAAATAGGTAAGTTCTGCTGTGAAAACTGTCGTGTATAATATTAAAATTGTATAATGTAGTAGGTTTCATCAATTAGTTAATGCGAGTGATACGGTATTGTCGCGTCACTGTTTCACATAAGATACATTTGTAAGTACCTTGAATGCTATGCAAAGCAAAATTTATACACATATATATGCCAGTTCGCTGACTGCGTGCGGGAGGTTTGATCGAGTATATCTTTAAGTGCAGCTTTAGCAACGTGAAATTGATTTGAATGTGGTAAATTACGGCAAGAAAATATCCATACTTGGACTTGAGGCTTTTTACATCAAAAGTTCCTTGATTCCAACAAATGTTTAAAAATACATAAAATGTCAGGTAAAGTACCCGATTTCTTGACATAATGAAAATTAAGAGCTATTTTTAGACAGCAAAATAAATATAAGGCTTATGCATCAAAAGTTCAGCAAAAATATGAAAAAAAATATGAATAAAATTATAGAGAATCGTAAGTGTTGAGACACATAGACTATGTTTTAGTAGCTACAAAAATAAAAATTGAAAAATCTTCTAAATCCAGCAGGTATATAGATCGTCAACAATTGATCTGGTTTTCGAGGTATCATTGGCAAATGCCTTATTTTAAACAACTGAATATATTCATCCTTCTCACTCAAATTTATTTAAAATTCTTCAGTGACTGGTCGTTTAATAAATAAATGAATTTTACGGCACATATTAGAGAGGAGAGAGGGCGCTCGTTGGATCAGCACGCATCGCGACGGCTTGTGCGAAAAAAACAAGTATTATCGGCATCACAGATCGTTACTAATTATGAAAAGGAGAAAATAAGATACCGTGTTGGTGTTAGGGATATGTTTGGCTTCATTGTGAAAGTGAAAAATGAGATCAAAAGTGAGTTGTCCAAGTGAGAGAAAAAGGCATAAAAGATGGCGTACACTAACGACGAAGAGAGATGCTTGGGAACACGACACGGCAAAAACGGGAAAGAGAAGAACGAGGGCAGACCGAAAAAAAGTAGGAAGGCTGAGAAAAAATAAAAAGGAGGCAGACACCATAAAAAGTTTTTAGAAAAGGCGAAGTACGAAGATGTTCTTACTATAAAAGTAAATTAAAAGCCGACGCACCAGTGGAGGATGTGGAGGTAGATTACGCAGCAGGCGACAACGTCGACAACACGTTAACAGGCTCTTAACCAAGCCGATCAAGAATACGGTCAAAGACAAGAAGGTACTGTACAAAATGTCAGGGAAGCCGACAACCAACACACGCAAGTTAAAAAAAAGAAACGAGAGGGAAGGTCCAATCAGTGCAAGGAGAGATGGCAGACAATGCATCAACATCTAAGCTAGAAGTAAACATAAAAAATTTATTCAAAGAAGTCTGGAATCAGAACATTATTTGACAGCTTTAAGAAAAAAACAGGTTAGTCAAAGCAGAGCTGGAAAAAATGAAGGTAAACAATGAGTTAAAAAGTAAGCAAATAAGTAGAATAAGTGGAACTTTGCATGGTTTACAAACAAGAGCGAGTGAGCAGAATAAAAACAGAGAGGGGCCAAATTAATGAATGGAAATATGGGATGAGCATTAGAAGCGAGGATATTACAAACACCGACAATAACATAAGTATAATTATCGTGTAGAACAAAAACAAAATTTTGATATTTGAAAGTCAAATTAAACCAGGGATGGACAGCGGGGACAGATTTAGAATAGGAGAAAATTTAAATACTAGAATAGGGAAAGAACAGGTGGAAAGAGACACTGATATTGATAGCCAAAGAAGTGCGGAGGATAGAGTGCCGAACAGTGAAGACAAAAAATTGTTAAAATTTGAAAAAACCAAGGATTAATAATAAAAAATGGATATACGAGGGGGGATCGAGATATGGGAGAAGGAGAAGGATCGGTCCTTAATTTAGTATTATAATTAGAGACAGACGGCTATAGTGGGTATAAAACTTTGTAAGTTGTAACTAGAAGTAAGTCTATTTATCTATCGGTAACTTTTAAAATTACGGGCAATATTATACGAGAAAGGAAGAAAGTAGCAGAGGAAAGAGATCATTAGAAAAGACTTGTATGGAAATAAATTACAAGAGATGAGTGTGATAACATATTAGAAGAGATAAGAGGGGAATTTTGAGATAAAATAATTAACTAAGGTGGAGTAAAAATCACTAAAAAATAGGACAGGTTACTAGATAAAATTAAACAGGTAGCAGAGGATCTGAAAATAGTGAGATCAAAACAGGGAAAAAATGGCAAAATTGATAAACAGAATTATAGGATAGTAAGCAGAAAAGGATGATTACAGGGGAGCTTAAGGGCAGTCCGGAGATAGTTGAAGTTTTCTATCTTATCGGTGAGGACGATTTGATTTTACAGCTGTATAACACTATTTATTACATGACTAGCTATTTATCGAGAAATAAAGAGTTGACGACGATTCTTTACAATTCAAGGAGTAAATCAAGCTCAAGTTTCCATTGATTGATCGAAAACTCGCGGAGAAAAATGGGAAATACGATTGCGCATCACTTATCTGCAATCGTATTTCCCATTTTTCTCTGAGAGTTTTAATTCAATCAACTTTAACTTGGGCTTGATTTATTCCTTGAAACACAAAGAATTGTCGTCAACTTTTGTTTTATCAAAATAATACCTATTTATTTCGTAACAATGTGTAGTAAGCTATCCAATCTGAAGCATACATAAAATTTCCTGACTTATCGACAGCGTTGTTTTGATCATGCACAGATGCACGTACCTTTCAGACAATAATTATTGTATAAATCGCTATTTACTCGCCTAAAAAAGAGTTGACGACAATTCTTTGTGTTTCAAGGAATAGATCAAGCCAAAATTTGAGTTGATGGGTTGAAAACTCGTAAAGAAAAATGGGAAATACGATATTAGACGAATGATGCAAAATCGTATTTCCCATTTTTTTCCGCGAGTTTTCGATCAATCAATGAAAACTTGCGCTTGATGTACTTCTTGAAATGTAAAGAATCGTCGTCAATCTTTATTTTTCGATAAAATAGCTAGTTATTTAATAAATAGTGTTATACAGCTGTAAAATCAAATCGTCCTCACCGATAAGGTAGAAAACTTCAACTATCTCCGGACTGCCCTTAAAAAATAGTTGAAAAATAAAGAATAAAGTGCATTTATTTGTTTTAAAGACTGAAAAGGAAAGGTTAAGAGAAATTATCGGAGAAGGAGAAATTGAAAAAGCATAAGAGAAAATAAACAAAGTAGCGAAAAACAAAATATTTGAATGATTTTTGGAAAGCAATTGAAAAATTAAGAGGTAAAAGAAAAATCAAGAGAACGGGAATAAACAGAGGCGTGGAAAAATGATTTGAAAATTGTTATTGCTTTAATCAGCAACAGTCCGTTACGAAATCCTAAGAACTTTCTGCACAGATTTGTTTCCCATCGTCTTAAAAACATCTGCAAAAAACTTTAGGTAAAAGTGTTGTAAATAAAAACGGTACTTTGCACTTTGCACTTTTTTTAGTTAATAGCGATGAAATAAAAGTAAAAATTGAGGCAGTAAATATTAGACTTGAAACTTATGAAATTCTAAACGAGCAAGAATCTTTTAACATCAAGCTAATTCTAAAATTTCAAAAGTTATTAATAAATATCAGAATAAATAACAGTCAAACGCCACAACCATGTGGCCGTGCGATGGAATTTTACTCAATTGCTTCTAGCCCTTTTTCTACACAACATTTTTACCTGAAATTTTGTGCAGATGTTTTTGAAATGATGTGGAACAAATCTATGACCAAAATTTGTAGGATTTTGTACTGGACTTTTGTTTATTGAAGCATTAACAATTTTCAACGAGAGACACTTGTAATTTTTTTCAAAAAAAAAAAAAATACTTATTAAGTTTGGACAATAACTATGAGAATGTGTAAGACCAAAGGAGTATTTTATAATTTTTTTATTATGATTTACAAACAAATGAGCATGTACTAGCGAGTTGAACATAGCTGCTTACTATGCTTTGGAGTTGCCTATGCATCTATGGCGTCATGGCTAATACATCGTTTTCGTGCAGTAACATCACTCGTCCCTTACTCCGAACTTTAACAAGCTCTATCTCAATTAGTTATTGTTTATGTGAAAAAAATAAGAGTTGAATTTTTTTTGATAATCTATCTGTCGGACTAAATATAATTTTTCATTTGAAATGCTTATTGAACTAACAAATATACTTATTGGGCTATAGATAGAATCACAAGTTATTAAGAGGTCGGAAATAGCAAAGATCTATTCAACTCACACGGTAGAGGAGGAGGATGGGCGAAACTAAGGGGGTGTTTAGTTATTAAATGTAGAACTCAAAATATTAGCGAGCATGATGGTTAAAAGAGTTTGGAAGTAAGTAAATGAATGTAGCATATTATAGGAGAGACAGGCTGGCTTTAGAGAAAAAAGAATAAGGGATCATATCTTCGTACTAAGTAGTTTAATTGTAAATTAGCTAAAGAAAAAGGGCAAGAAATTAGACGCTTTCTTTGTAGATTGCAAAACAGCATTCGATACAATAGGCAGATAAATTTTATGGGTGAATTAAAGAGAATAGGGCTAGGCATAAGAATGTTTGAAACGTTGAAAAGAATTTACAAATGCACGCAAAATTAGGTTATCACGGGACAAGGGCTAACGAATTTTTTTAAGACAGTAAAAGAGATGAAGCAAGGGTTTTTATTAAGCCCGGTTCTCTTTAGTTTATTTGTAAAGGATATGGATATAATTAGTGGATTGAGAATAATACAGGAGGTGTTATAGTAACAAATCTAAAAATACATAGTCTTAAATTTGCGGATGATGCTGTGTTATGCGCGGAATACTCTGAAGACTCAAAGCAAATTCTAAAAGACTTGAATAAATATGGTACGAATAACAGGTTGACAGTAAACACGAAAAAACGAAAGTTTTAATTTTTAGAAATTGTGAAAGGACAGGGAAAGAACGATTTAAATTTGCAGGAAAGTAACTAGAAGTTGTTAATGAATGAAGATATTTAGGAGTGTGGTTCTCAACAAAAAACAGCTTTTTATGACACGGGGAAAAACAGCAGGCAAGATACAAAGGGCAATTAACGTACTTAGGGGCTCAATAAAAAGAGATAAATTTAATTGCCTTTATAATTGCTTTCTTAATTAACGCATGATATAAAAAAGTAGGAAATGGGGAAAGGATAGGACTTATGAAAAAGTCAACGAAGGAAAACGAACTTGAAAAAATATCAAAGATAATTTTCTAACAGGCAGGAATATTTTAAGCAATCAAGAAATACAGAAAAACTAGAAGGGGAATGAAAAGTAGAACTTTTAGAAATATGATAAATAATTAAAAGAAAAACGGAAAAGGAACAAAATATTGGAAAAAATAAATCTGATCCGGGGATATAAAAGAGCAACGATGAAGACTGAGATGCGGAAACGCAGGGAGGACGAGAGAGAAAAGGTTTAAGGCCTCAAACTGCAGATTCTGCAATGTAAAAGAAGAGTGCATAAAACATACATGGCTATGTAAAGAAGCAGGAAAAAAGATAGGAAATGAAATAACAAGATCAGTCAGGAATATAGGATTGAAGGGTAATAAAGATACATGTAGAAGGGAACTATAAAGAAAATCACATTTTCGGCCGCAGTATTTAGCCACGCTTTTTCTCGATTCATCGATCACCCTAATATACGTCGACCCGCACGATGTATCCTTGAGGTTTTGGTCTGCCTTCGTTTTCGCACTGAAGCTTATGGGCACTCGTTTTTAGTCCAATCCACACTCGTTTTTAGTCCAACCAATCTCATCTCAATGCATATCATATCGTTTGAACCGGCCTACAAAATGAATTTCTAATCCTTACTGTTTCAACATTTACTTAATGTAGACCAGATTGAATGTAACCTTTTGCAAAATCTTACTGCACATTTATGACGAGCCTACACAGTCCTTTACAGTTTTCTTCCTCAAGTTTTTCTTAATTTAATTGTGTTTTCTGCAGTTTTATCTTCTTTCACATTCATTTATACACATTGTATCTGTTGAAAGAAGACAGATATTTATATCGGTCTTACAGTCAAACTAATAAACAAATATTAATATTATTTTTAATTTGACGTATGTGTGTGTGTAATTTTA
>JAPYYV010008818.1:0-12353 GCA_030522625.1 Copidosoma aretas | reverse complement strand
TACATACTAGTTAGTTAGATGCTTATTATAGATTACTCGGAATTGGTATACCATGTGTGTGTATCTATATGTATGGATATGCATGTATGTATATGTATATGCCCGTGAGCAAACATCTATATATATGTGGATGTGTATTAGCATACACAATTCATATAAATGCTAAAAGAGATAGAGAGTTTAATTTTTATAATAAATATTAGTTTAAAATTAGAGACAATTAGATAAATAAAAATGTAAGATTCGTTACACACAAAAACACACACCTGTGTGCACACATAAGACCAGCACCACGTACACCGTTAATTTTTCTACCACTTTAAAACTACGCTGAGTCAAAAACAAGTTGCATGCACATGTTAAATCCATGTAAAGCCCTTAGCTGATTATCTCGGGGTCATGATCAGATGAAAGCATGCTGTGCCGTAGAATTCTGGTATCAATTAGGAAGTTGAGTGATCGATTCTGTCTGTACCCCATGTAAGCACAAGGCCTACCTACCTCTGACAGATATCATTGCCATGCTTGGAATCAATCTCGGTAATTGGGTGCGAGCACGCGTTCGGTGCAGCCAAGAGAGCCAAGTATCAGTTTCGAACTAAGGAAGATTTATGTTCGTTTTTCTCAGTTCAGAAGCACATAAATGATTTAAATTTTATTAAAGATTACCAGTTGAGAGTACTGCAAGAAAATTAAATGATAAGATGACAGATCTTGTAGTTCATTAGAGCCTGGCCGGGAACCTAAAATTATTGTAAAATTTTTAGAGAAACCAGATTACATGGTAATTTAAAATAGCGAATAGAATATTTCACAATATATTTAGAATACAGGTCAATATTTGAAAATTTGTTAAATTAAAGGTAAAATTAAAATAATTTGCTAATTAAAAATATCGTGGATTTAAATTTATGAGTTGAGTGGAATTCACAAATTGAGTGCACTGGAGCTTGATTGTTGCTCAAGAGAATAGTGTACGATTAGAGTTGGGAGTAAAATTACAAACTAAGTCATTTGTATAATCCCAAGACTGATGGAAAAACTTCATTAGTTCAACCAAACCACAGTGATGATGAGAACCATAAGGCAGCTCCTTTACGAAAATCTACGTAATGACATATGTTCAATTTAATAGATTTTGATCCGCTGTATCCAATGTTATCATTAAATATACCCCAAGCCTGAGAAAATCTCGAGAAATTCAAACTCAAAGTTTCAATCTTTAATATTAGCTCTTATCAAAAAGCATGAGAAAATAAGTTGCACATGCATTTTCCGAAGAAAATTAAAATATCTCAGCAAACACATTATCAGTTACTTGCAGAAAAATTCGTCTTCTCTTTAATGCCACTTTGCAAAGTGCAGGCAGTGAAGCAGTTTCTTGAGATAATTGCAAAGAAAGAAGGTAAAAATTAGTTTCAGACGGTTATGAAACGGTATTCCGCACTTCTGCTTGGTGTACATGTAAACCTATAGGTGTGTGCTCGCCCAACTGCAGCTGGACCTCGGCTGCCTCAGCTACACTCGGCTGTACTCGGGTTTCAGTAGTGTTACTGTCAAACTTTTTGTACCTATATGTAGACAAGGGAGCTACTTTAAGATCAAAAGACGCTAGAGTAAAATCACTAAAATATTAGAGATATACACTATAAGATAGAGGTACTTAAGATTAGTAGAGGTGAATGAAAAGCATAAAATAAAATCACGAAGTTGTAAAAGTGATACTTTACACGACTATAGGTAAACTAAGAGTATAGACTATTGAATCATCATGAGATGGAGAAAGACGTATATAAGAAAACTTTTCAAAGAATTATAGAAGTTGCAACTTATAAACGGAATCTAAAAATACCATATTTAAATTCTTGAAACCATATAAGATATTTTTATCAAGTTGCTACAAAAAAATTTTTTTGTACATTCAAAGCTTTCTTATAAGGAAGCAAAATTGTATTAAACTTAAAAAGAGTGTATCATAAGAACTAAGACCCATGTTCACGATTATTCTCACGTTTTACATAAAATTCTGAGCAAAACAAGCACGGTTTCGAAGGTGTGCCGTGAATAAAATTTTTATCAAAAAACTAGTGTCTTTTTGGGTTTTTTTTCTTGTGGAGTCTCTCATATATGAATTACTTACTTTATAATTATCATAATGATTATAAATATCATAACGCCACTAGATTTTTAGTTTTGTCTAGGAGTATGTGTCACTTACGTAAAACGCTCTTGCTAATAAGATATAGGTGGTATAATATAATAGATGCACAGTTATTAGCATAGTAGATAATTATTGTATGAATAAATTATTGTAGAATAATTACTTCATTTGTTAGCTGCACATTTTAAGTAGTTTTGTTTTCGCCGTTTATTATAAGAAGTAATTGTGTTCGTGGCTCATATTGATGATGGAATTTTTTTCGCTGCACGTTTTGATAAAGAATTTTTTTCGTAGCACATTTTGATGATGTAATTTTTTTCGCCGCACGTTTTGAGAAATAATTTTTTTCGTGGCACATTTTGATAATGTACCTTTTTTTCCGCAGCAATTTTATACTTGTAATAGTTTTCGCCGCTGTTTTAAATAAATAATATCTTTCGCGGCACATTACGAGAATGTAATTTTTTTCGCGGCACTCTAATACCTGTAATAGTTTTTGCGGCAGTTTTTAGTAAATAGTTTTTTTGATGGCACATTTGAATAATTTAATTTTTTTTGCGGCAATTTATGCTTGCAATAGTTTTCACTACACTTTGCAGTCAATAATTTTCTTCACCAATTTGAGGCTGTAATTTTTTTCGCCCAAAATTTTTAGGTTTTCATGTTTTGCCTCACTTTTATACATGTAATAGATTTCACTGCACTTTGCAGTAAATAATTTTTTTGCCGCAAATATTTGGAAAGTAATTTTTTTTCTCTGCTCCTTTATACCTTTTAATGGTTTTATTAGGCACCGTCGACATATACGTTTGGTAACGTTAGTGTAAGCTGCAAGCCATAATATAATCGTTCTAAGTTATTATGAAGTTAAATCCATTTTTAATGCTTCTCGGTAGAAACAAGTAATCCATCCTGTTTAATGCTTTTTTGAGCTGGGAACACGCATCACAACAATGGCAGCAGACAGCCTTTGCGCGATCAGACAAACACTGTTCACATATAAATACCTACATATATGCCATCTGACGTCTCGGACTCGTGATTTTCGAGCATTAAAAGACAGCTGCCTGATTTCCGGCCCCAATTCAGTCATGCAGCCCTATTTCATGCGAAAAAACAATGGAAAAACTATTTAACGCTGTTTGTGTCATCCTATTGGGTGATACTTGGGTAAGTGATACGATTTTTTAACTTTTGGAGAAATATGTCTCGCTGTCGGCCTTAGTCCAACTTTTCACCCCTCGCTCTTGCGTTTGAAGATAATCAATTCTACCCGTCTCTAAATACTTGGACTGTTGGCTTATACTCTGCAGTTTTTGCAGTGGCCACTTAGACTATTTCTATAGTATCCTGTTGTCGGGAATTTGTAAGATGATTAATTGTGAAATTATCTTAGAACCCGATGAGTTGTAAAAGTTGTTACACAACCTCGACTACTTTTTTGTTCAATAATGTAATCTTCATGCAAACTTGATGAAATAACTTTAGAAATATCTCCTTCTATCTCAATAACAAAAAGCACTTAACCGTCATACTCGGGGGCGGTGGAAGACCTGTGGTGGATATTGAGAACTCTGCACCTTAGGACTTGAGTTATGTGGAAATTTCACACCTTCGAGCTGCACTGCTACTCTAGATTTTTTTATTTGTAACAAATCTATTAAAGAATCATCGCTATAATCAATTATGTTCCTTCTGCTTGTAAGAATATTGTTATTTAAATCGTATAGTCAAGAACCGATAATTAAATAAAGGTTGTTTTTTTTTCCCCCTCTTTTGAACTATCGTGCACTCGTTTGGAAAAATCGACACTGAAATAGAGAACCGGCACTATCGGAACTGACAATTCCTTAAACCATTAATCGTCGACTTATAGCAAACTACAATAGGTTAGTAAAAAATATTAATGTCAAAAAGTTTATGAAATTATTTATACAATGTCATAAGAATTGACTATTAAAAAAAAAATTATGTAAAATCATGAATGTATAGATTTATTATAATAATTTATTTATTTACTTATTACGAATAATTCCTACGTTATTCTGATAAAAACGACTTGTTTTTACGGTAGCTTCGGAAGTATCGTCCAAATTTGAAAATACCGGACAAAACACGCACGTCCACACTCACTTATATATCTTACTATATATATATAGTGATAAGGACGAAAATATTTCGGCCCCCCTTACCCCCCCCCATCACCCCCTCAGCCCCCCTTAATTCACGGGTGGATTCGGTATATTTTTACGTGATTTGCATGATCGTCATTTATTTGTAGCCCCCCTTCATCACCCCCTCGCCTCCTCCACCCCACTCAAAAATTCGATCGTTTTCAACGTAATTTTACGTAAAAAGTCATTTTTCTAATTTTTTAGTGCCCCCCCTCCGCCTTCCTCAGTCTTTCTCGCCCCCTTAACCAGTACTGATAAATTTTTCAGGTTTTTACCAGCCCCCCCTCAAAGACTTGAAAAATTTTCAGGTTTGGACCAGTCCCCCTTAAAAGCTTATACATTTTTCACATTAAAACTAGAATCCCTTATCTTAAACATAAAAATTAATCATTTATTAGTATCAAGTTAACATGTTGAATAATTCTATTTTCATGAATCTATAAACAATTATCATACAATTTAAAACAACGTATAAGTTTGAAAATTTGTGTAATTATTCTTTAAATGATTTTTATACTCCACCTTGTGGTAATCATTCAGGAGCGCTTTTTTTATAGTGGTTTCCCCATTTATCTTGGTAGCATAAGCATTAGACTAGCTTAAATAAACTTAAGTTATCGTACGATAAACGTTACTTCATAGCTTTGTTATACCACTTTAATGATACCAAGATAAGTGGGCCTACTCCACTTTTTAATCCTGATCTAAATTAAAAAAAATTTTAAACGAATTTTATTATACAGAATGATAATTAATTATAAATCAAATATTCAATTACCATCATTAAAAATTTCTTTCCAAACAATATTGTCAATACTATTATTATTATTTAAATGCAATTGTATAAATATATCATTTGGATTTTTGCATCTGGACAATTCTGCATATAATTGTCCATAAGAAAATAACGGCTTATTCAAGTAAAGACATATTTTATCAAAACTCTGACCATGGGATTGATTTATAGTCATCGCACATGCTAATACTATTGGAAATTTATTTCTGTACAAATCGAAATTTAAAGAAGTATTCCAGAACATAATGTTATTCTAGGTAAAACGACTCTATTTACAATTTTTTAACCTGTAATAATATCAACTTCAATGTTGAACTTAAATAATTTGGTTATTTTCAATCGTGTGCCATTACAAAGTGCATTATTAAAATTTAAATTTCTTTTTAACATAACGATTGCTACTATTTTTAAATTCAGTTCATGCGGGGCAAGATCTTCTCGAATTTTGTATAAAACTTCTGTGGGAAAATTAATTTGAATATCATCATCAGATTTAACGATTCCTTTGTATGTTGCTTTGACAATACTGTAATACATTACGCCGTTTCCTTCTATATGATTTAAATTTTTAATATTTAAAAAAATGGTGTATTTATTATTTGTTGTTGATATAGCACTATTCATATTTAAATTAAAATTATTTCTAAATACTTTCCAGCAAACGTCTGCTGTTATCTAATTGTCTGAAATATTGAATTTTGTTAGTATTCCGTTTCCAATATTTAACAACATGTTAGAAATATTTTCATCAATTAATTAAATATTCGTATTTAAATAAAAAATTTTGAATTATTTCCATGAATATGATGATTTTATTGTTTCTTTAACTATTATGCTTCTATTACTATTTTTGATAAGTGATAAAATTCGATGGAAATCTCCTCCTAATACTATTAATTTTCCTCCAAAACGTTTGTCATTATTACATAAATCTCTCAAAGTTTTGCCAACAATTTCTAATGCTTCCTTCAGTATCATTGACGCTTCGTCCCATACAATCATATCAACTTCTCTTAATTTTTTTCCATCCAAATCTGATTAAGAAAATGAACATTCAATATAATTTAAACCCAATAGTAATTTAAAAGTTATATGACTTGTCATACCTTTTGGAAGCAGAATTAACGCAATACCTGTCCTTACCATAGATATAATTTTTTGT
Source organism: Copidosoma aretas (assembly GCA_030522625.1). Taxonomy (NCBI): domain Eukaryota; kingdom Metazoa; phylum Arthropoda; class Insecta; order Hymenoptera; family Encyrtidae; genus Copidosoma; species Copidosoma aretas. The sequence goes on along the minus strand of JAPYYV010008818.1, from coordinate 6,060 downwards.
TTTTTTGAAATAAAGTAACAAATTATAGTTTTGTTCAAAAACATTTTTCCAGATGATCCTTGACAATCAATGAAACAAATCTTATTACTTCCATTCTATGTACGTCTAACAATATAGTTTTGTGCTTCTTTCAATATAGGGTACAAATCAATAAACATATTTTTACTGTATTCAATTTCTTTACAATCGTTTTCCACTTCTTAAATAAAATTTTCTGGAATAGGTAGATTGAAATTTTACAAGACCTATTTTCTGATTCAAAAATACTGTTTCTATGTAAAAAAGATTGATTCATATTAATGTTAACAAAATCTTCAGTAAATTTTGATTCACATTCTCTCCATATATTATCACCTTGAATATTTTTTGCAAGTAGAAACAATGCTAAAAATTTTCTTAATTGATTCGGTACCATAGTAATACTTGCTTCTTCAAAAATGTTTAAAATTTCTAAATCATGTTCAATAATATCTATTCTTATGGCTGTTTCTTTAAAACTGCTGTATAATTTTACTTTATATGTTTTTTAAGCTTCAAATGAACCAAAACCTTTTTATTTATTTAATTATAATTTCATAAAAAATCTTTCTTGGACTTTTGGAGAAATAACATTCAATTTACCGATTGCATTATGTTTCCTAGAACGTCGTCGTTGTTCCTATTGTTTCTTTGCTCTATTAAAAATATAATATTCAGGAATGTTTACGTAATCTAAATTATTAGCAAAATCATCTATTTCATTTAATTCAAACCTTTCTTTTAGTTGTGTTTTATAATTATCTACAGATACAGAAACTTTTTTTCCTTAAATACTATTTTTTGTTTATTTTCAAGATGAATGGGCAAATTAACAACGCTCCTGCAAATAGGATATTCTTGTAAGCACCATGCTGCTTTCATTGGACCTAAATAACGTGCATCAATAAACTGTTGTATTTCATCGTAAACTTCACTTTTTGCATTTGATTTTTTTCGAATTTACAAAATGTTTCATCGTTTCCTTTATAAATATAATTATAGATGTATTTTATACTTTGTATTGATGCACAGTACACAACATTTATATGACAATTATATTTAATCAATACAAATTTATTGTACGGTACAATTATTGAATCATCAACTGAAATTTGTTTATTACTGTTCTTTATTCTATATATATTTTGATCTAAGATATTATTTCTTCTTCTATGTTCCGGAAAATCATTTTTTTATAGATGTACTATCACTAAAGTTTTTTGGAAGATTCATATTCCAAATTTTCTCATTTTTATTCAAACATCCCTCATTAAAATCAGGAAGATTAACACAACAATTTTTTTGATATGCTTGTATTATAATTAAAAGTAATCGGATAAAATTTTTGAAAAAAAATCAAATAAATTTACGTATCGAATGTTATCTATGTTTAATAGATCATATTATCAATTGTTCATCAAATATCACACGAAATTTTGAAAAAAAAACAAAATTGGAAACCTTTTTATTTTATCATCAACGTACATAGCCAGACCACAATACTTGCAATAGCATTATTAAGATGCAATGGCAATTATGAGAAAATTTGGTAGACCAAATTTATTTATAACTATTACATGCAATCCCAAATAGAAAGAGGTAAAAAATGCATTGAAAGACTTTCCTAAAAATCCTTTACTAAATGATAACACTACGATTGTTTCATACAAAGTTACAATTTATAGTTGTATGAACAAATGTATGTCCCAGCCTACCCCCCCCCCTCTTGCTCCACCACAGCTCCTCCTCAGCTCCCCACAGCTCCCCCTTAAATCACGTAGTTTTTCGTTTATTTTAACGTGATACCTGACCCAATTGTTTTCGGGTTAGCTCTTCCCCGCTCTCCCGGCTGCCGCTTAGCTGCCCCTTGTCTCCTCGCAGCTTCTCCTCCATCTCTCTTTCGTCTCCTTCTCAGCTCCTCCCCATAGTCTCCTTACCGATTCTACAATACACACACATACACAACTTAATTATAAGTTCATGCATATGAATTAATTCTCCATTCAACATGTTTTAGGATTAACATTATATTAATTGTGTGCAAACCATAATTGTGATGTAGTCTAGCAAACTATATCCGAGCAGTGATAAGCAATGATACCCAAATCGGAAAAAAAAAGGTTTTCTCTACAAAATATGATTAGCAATATTTTTTCGTTTATTATACTTACTATACAAGTGTATTATAGTTCTGATCATGATGTTAATAGACAAGGTTTGCTTGATAGTATATGATTTTGACAAGGGAAAAAACCAAACATATTTGAGGGCAATAAAGCTCCAAATTTGTCAAAAAAAAGCACTTGTTTCAATACAGTGTTCTACTAAGTCAAAAATAACCAACATCGCTGTACTAAGACAGGAAATAAAAAAAGTGACCGTCAGTGATACAGCCGATGAATCAGATACTTACCTGAAATCCGTACACTTAAGTTTAATACTAAATTTAGATAAATCCAAATCCACGTACATTAATCCTCATCACCTAATAAAAACACCTGATTTTAATGTTTAATAATAAATAATTTATTCAGCAATTTAAAATCATTTCAAACAATTGCATAGATATGAATCTTTAGCTCCATTAACCAAAAAATCCAATATACTTTAACCTAATATTCAAAGGAAAAACAAATATTTATAGACAAAAATATTTATTATTTTTATCACTTGGGTTATTGGAAATAAAAATATGATACAACTTAATTACCTACAACCAAATAACCAAATACACTTGCATGCTCATAATGTTTATTAATATATCATGCATTAACTAATTAAGAGTATAAATAGGATATTTCATATGATTTTGAAATTAATAATATGCTACGATAACAATTCTTTCAGAAATGGGGCATACCTTTCGATACATTCAGATGGTGCAAAAAAAACTGGCATTTGCAAACTAAAATAGTGCTGAAATCTAGAAAAACATATCGTAACAGTTATAAGCTAGGATCTCCAAATCGCATACGATGTCTTTTAAATAAAAAATATCATTAGCAATAAATAACTTAGTTGACTCTTCTGAGGCAGGAAATAAAACACGTTAACGTCTGTTATAACGCTGATTAGAAACATATTGAAAGACCCGTAAAATTCAGCAAAACACGGAATCCAACTAAAGTAAAAACCAAGTACCTAAGACTAAACAACCGTATAGGATTGCCCGCTTAAACTGTTCATGATTTATTAATTTATTTAGTATTTTAGAATTAAAGCAGTAGTCTATTGTGTTTCGGGATAACGTACATAGTATAATGATACTTTATTACAACAATCGGACAGATCAGCCAAAAATTTACTGTTTACAAAGTTTATTAATATCTTGCTTTTTCTTTATAGTTACACATAGTTTTCTATTTTATACCAATTAAGATTAAAACACCTAAAAAAATTTATAATTTACACTATATACAAAAAAATATAAAATATGTGAATGACTTCATCAATGTCTATTTCAATTATTGAATAAGAAAATAATGAAAAATACGATCATGTTAGTATGTAAAATGAAATACAGTAATATACGATCCTTACAGAAATTTTGAAACAAATTGAAACTTTAAAGTTTTTTAAGTTGCATATACCATTGTTCGTGAACAATCCAGCAGATTAAGTGAGGTTTAAGACTTCTACTCATACATGCCGTAAACTATATATTGATGAATGTCAAGTAGTTATCAGTGAGTCTACAGTTTGTACTATAACTATATAGTTGTCTCTCAAGCGTGGCTGACCCGATATCAACGTCTTTATTTGCTTGTCATTTTTGCATTTCTTGTTCTCCCACTATTAGTATTGCTTTTTTTGTTCGTGTTATTTTTAATTTTTAAAACTGTGGCGAGTTTGACAGAACCGACAAAAATTCAAAGACATATTGTAACACAAAGAAAGTTATTTAAGCAAAAAATAATAGTATCATCATGAAAAGCAGGTCCAAATCTCGATTTTTATTATTTTATTGTGTATTTTAGATTTTTTCTAAACCGTATGAGGGAGTTGAACACAGTGTGCTCTAACAAAAACTGCGCCGCATACGCAAGGTGGCCCGATCTCGCTGGACGCTCTTATATACGGAAGCTGGAGGCGGGCAAAGAAGGTATGAACGAATTAACGGACTTAATCAATAAAAATAATATAAAACAGGCAAAGAAGATGAAGTTGTGCATGAAAAAGTGGAAAATTGGAAAACGATAGGATTTATAAAAAGAACAACGAAGAAAAATAAACTTAACAGAATCAAAGATCATTTTATGAAGAAAATAAAGACTTCTGTCAATCACAAAATATAAAAAAATATTTGGTGATTGACATTTCTATCACCTTTTAAATGTAAAAAAAAAGCAGATAGAAAAATAAAGCAAAAATAATAGGATTTAGATGAGTTTAAAAGTTTCTAAGTGATAAACTATAAGATCAGCAAATAAAGTCAAAAATATACAAAGCTCACATTGCTATGTAAAGAGGAAAAAAATACATCAAATAAAGTATTGATAATATCAGTCAGCAATATCAGATTAAAAGATAACGGAGAGTTATGCTGGAGGAAGCTAGTTCATATAAAAATATGAGATATTTATGTAGGTAAATAAGGCAGGACAGTAAAGATTGAAAGTTTAGAAATATGTTATGCATAATAAATTATGATAATATGTAAAAGTAAAAAGAAATTATAACAAGTTGTATTATGACTAATCAGTTACAAAAGTTACTAAATTGAAAATAATGTTAGTGCTACTATAAGAGAATAAGAATTTTGAATAGTTATGAAACAAACAAAGTAAATGTGGAAGTTTATACAAATCTGTATATGACATAAATAGAAAATAAAATGAACAATTTACATTTATAAATATTAAGAAAAAATTTCAATATGATATATTATAAATGTATATCGATGATTAATTTTAAAATGACGAAAGATACCAAACAAAGGCTCATAACTATTTCTGTAATAATAATGATTGCGAAATATTGTATTTATATACATATTAATTAATATTATCCTTAAATACCAATAAAAGTCATTATTAGTAATAAACTTTTACCAATTATCTGATAAATCAGTAAACTAATTTCGTGTATTCACTTTATCTGTTCAAATTTTGATCGATTTTTTATTAGATCACTTTGGTTATCTATGTTTGTACGCATATATGCATGTTAAAAAATAAACTTTTTCATTCATTTTTCAGTCTTTAGAATATAAATATTAAAATTTGGGGGTTGGCGTGCAGAGTGCCCAGGGGGACGAGGCCCCACCAGTATATGTATACTAGAGGGGCTTTGCCCCCTGCGCGCTCTTCGTGCCAACCACCATATTTCAATATTATTATTCTCGTTTTTGAAGAATAAATGGATAAGTTTATTTTTAATACACATATATGTATACAATCATTGATAACTATAGCGATCTCATTGAAATTCGCTAAACATTTGAAAAGATACAGTCAACATATGATAGTAGTTAACTGTTATCAAATAATTTTTGAGTAACTAAATACTACTAATGACTATAATTGGTTTTTAAGTTTAATATTGATTAATATATATACGAGTACAAAATTTACGCTATCATTATTATTACAGAAATTGTTATGAGCCTTTGTTTGGTATCTTTGCTCATTTTAGAATTAATCATCGATATAAGTTTATAATAAAATATCATTTTAAGATTCTTTCTTAATATTTGTAAATGTAAATTGATTATTTTATTTTTTATCATGTCATATGAAGATTTTTATTTACATCTACATTCACTTTGTTCATTTCATAACTATTCGAAATTCTTATCCTCGTATATTAGTACTAATATTATTTTCAATTAAGTAACTTATATAACTGATCAAACATACAACAACGTGTTATAATTTCTTTTTAAATTTACATAGTAATATAATTTATAACGCCCAACATATTTTAGACTTTTCTATCTTTACTTTTGTGCCTTATTTTCCTACATAAATATCTGATATTTTCTCATGAATTGTCTTCGTCCAACATATCTCTCCATTATCTTTTAATCTTATATTTCTGGCT
>JAPYYV010008817.1:0-12354 GCA_030522625.1 Copidosoma aretas | reverse complement strand
CTGAAATTTTTTGTGCACGAGTTTTTAGGTGCATAGAAGAGATTTAGGCCCGGCACTCATCAAAATATTAAAAAAAAAAAATTAACGTCCACCCTAATACTTATACACATAATTGTCAACAGAAAAAAAAAAACTGGTATCCAGTCGTAACCTGTACATATTCTAATGACTAGTAATAATGAATCTTTCTAAAGTAAGTGAATAAATTTCATTATTATATTGCGCAAAATCATGAACATAATCGTGCATTTGACATTTAGTCACCTTTTCATTGTACATATGATATACTATAGGGTTTCGTTGAGAGTCCAGAAGTCCTGAAGGTGCTCTAGTTTTCAGAGGAATCGATGAGTCCATTGCACTTCTTTTTCAAGGTAAATATTATGTTTAATACTGTGGGTATGTTTGTATAAGATTTTAAACATGACAGTTTTTAAGTACAAAATCTTAAAATTGATTTAGTATACATTCATGCACGAAACTTATATACCAATAAACTTGGTCAATCCCAGTAATAATTAATAGTAGTGTGCATACATGAATGCATGTATGAATGGTCATTCTTTTATAAATTCCAAATCCAGGTTTGCTGGAAGTGATGATAGCAGCTACAGTCAGTGTGAATATAATGTTTTACAGAAAAGTTGACAAAGAGTTTCAAAATGCTCAATCAACTTTTGGCATCCAGACAAGAATGCCCTATGGATTTTGCAAGCAGCAAATGTATTTTATTCAAAACATCCACAACCTCACAAATCACCGTAAAAGCCAGTTTTGGACATCTGCACGTGCATACTTCTCTGGACCTTTGTATGGCACAAAACTGGATGCATCAATGGTTTTTAGAACCATCTTTTGGAAAACTGTGTTGATGCATATTTAAAGGATGATAATATTGCTTTTTGACCAATAAATCTAAATAAACAGTTGATACATCCAGTTTTGTACCATACATGGTTCAAATCAGTATGCACATACAGATGCCCAAAACTGGCTTATACAGCCGTTTTCTCGTTAAATTACATCAGCCGAGCTGATGCTTTTGGGAATCAATCAAACCATTATTCGTTATAATCCGTTAAGAATTGAAAGAGAAAAGTTACATTTTGTGATCGTGAAATAGCAAGTAAAGTGCCAATTACACGAAATTCAACTTTTCTCAAAAAGTTATGCACCAAATGACTTGAAAGTTGCACAGAGTCTCTAAAATAAAGTGACGAACGCGGGTCTTCTCATAGTTTGTGTAAATATTGAGTTTATAAAATAAAAATATATCACCAACAGTTTTTACCCTGCCGGCAAATTTATTTTCACTAATAACTAATTTTGTAGCTGTTTTTGGGTAAATTAAAGTAGGTCTGTATTGTTATGAGCATTCGTTAACGCAATAAATTTTTTTTTTAAGTACGCGAGAATTTTTTAGCTTAAGAAACGAGAGATGGGTTAATAGTCCAGTCATTGATGCATTTATCGCATCACAAATTGATGAATGGGACGGTTACTCTTTTGTCAGAACTGATGATACGACAGTGATTATGGAAGATTTATCAGAGAAGCGCATCATCAATAAATATTGAAGAAAAATTTTTTGTAATTAAAAACCTTCGGGGAGGGTCATTTCAATGCCCTTTTTACATTTTATTCATTAGTACGTTGTAATAGTTGATATCAAAAAAGAAAAAATCACACTTCTTGATCTATATGGTAATAGAGACTGCGAAGAACGAGTCAAAACAGCTTTCATAAATTTTATTAATGGAACAGCGACAGGCTCTAGTTTTTTTAATTTGCGCTACACCAATTGGAAAATTGCTCGAATGACGATACAGCCGCTCAACGATGGGCACAGTTGCGGTGTGTGTGTTCTATATTATATTTTTTGTATCTGAAACCAAAAACAATTTGAAAAAAATTTGTCGTGTTCCGAATTCCGCGAGTTTGTAGCAAGAGATTAATTGTTAAGATCGCTAAATATGGTAAACATGGTTACATTGCTGCGGAGAAGTAAAAAATGATGCAATTGTATGTGTAAAGTGTAAACGTAAAAGTCATGATCGATGCATAGTGCGAAGTGATGTAGAATGTAATAATAAAAATATATGTACTAGATTTAATGAAAACAATGAATAGAATGGTAGAGTTACAGGTTTGATTACATAGAAAAATGTATCAATCGGGGCAATGCAAAAAAAATGTAATTAGCACAAATGCACTAAATCGACGGAATTATTGTACTTATATCAGTATATAGATAATCTTATATTAATGTAATATAAATGTGATAAAATGTAATCAAAAATCCGATTATTTTTAGTACGTTCGTTTTAGCTTTCATAGTTCTATAAGTATTTAATGTTATTGGTAATTTTTTAAAAATAGAATATTTCGGAAAAATTGTTAAAAAAATCGTAAATGTCACCATGTAACACTTACGGTTAAACTTTGACCTTGAATAACCACAAAATGAGCGGACTTAGCAAAAAATCAAAAGATATCTTTTTGAAGAACGTCGAATTTCCTACAAGATTATCTATGTGTTATTATATTTTGTTAATTGGCCAAGGTTTTAGAAAATTCTAAAGAAACACAAGAATTTTTCCCATGTTATTTTTTATTCAAAACTTTGGCCGTCGTGGGGGCCGGGTTAATATTAAGAGCTGAAATTTACCAAGAACTTTTTTTTATTAATTTTAAACCGTTTTAGGACTATCATGAAATAAAATTAAAAAATTTTCTAAATGAACACCACTCTTATATACTTGTGCATATGTATCAATATTAACCTTAAATAACAAATAGAGTCCTCATCAGTTTTCAATAAGTAACAATTATTTTATAAATCAGTGAAATCATTTAATGTATTTACTATGTTTGTTTGAAAAATCTTAATTTTTAGGAATAAGAAAGGATACAAACAGATCTGTTTCAATTTGTATTGGAAACATTGGATGTTTTAAGAGAGGACATGGAGCCATTAATATGCTTCTTAAAAGAAAATTTTCGTAGCACATAGAAAAAACAACAGGTAAGGTGGATTAGCAGTCAAAGCAGTTTTTGGCTCAAGCAAAAGAGCTAAAGTAGAAAGTCAAAATCAAATAGTATTTTTCGTGGACTAAGTTATAAAATTATTTTGCACGTACGTTGCGGGGACTTGCCTATGAAACCGTAAAAATAGGAGGCAGATTCAATATATGTAGTTTAGTTCAAATGCAAAGACACAAGGATATATATATATATATATAGAAACTAGAGGCGGGAAGGGTAGGCATGGATTTGGGAATGAAAAAGAAAAAAAAATGGGTTCAGATTTACAAATATCATGTTGGGTTTAAATGAAACCACACCAGGATATATATGCAAAATAGAGGAAGGATTAGTTAGCCTAGAAATAGACATAAGAAAAAGGGAATAAATCTATTTCTTGCACATAATATAAATGAACAAGAGTATATGGCCTTATTTATGCTTAATCGAGGAATTAACGGACTTAATCAATAAATATCATACAAAATGGATATAGTAGTTTTCTTTACAAACGTGTATCTCTCCAGAGCGGTCCCTGGGCCCGAGGGCGCTTGCGAAGCAACGCCCAAGGGACTGTTGGGACGGCCCTGGTCTGATGCCCATGAGTGGCGAACGCTGTTTTTCCTGCCGAGGGTGTACCAGGGTTGCAAAAGTGCCCGAGGTAGGAAAAAGAAGTTAAAGTTGTATATGAAAAAGTAGAGGATGGGAAAACGTAAAATTCATAAAAAGAGCATCAAAGTTAAATAAACTTGAGAAAATCTAAGACCATTTAACGAAAAAAAGAAAGACTTTTGTCTTTCATAAAATACAGAATAGTAGTTTTCGTACCTAGGGCGCAAAGTACAAAATGCACGCCCGAGGTACGAACGGTGTTTTTGTTGCCGAGGCTCATGGGCACACTTTGGGCCCGTGGGCGTTAAGCGATTCAAGGGCCCAAAGTGCCGGGCGCAGAACGCCAGTTGCACTTTGCGCCCTAGGTAAGAATAGTAGTTTTCGTCACAAATGTGCATCTCTTCAGGGGGCCCCTGGGTCCGAGGTCACTTGCGAAGCAACGCCCCAAGGACCGTTGGGACCGCCCTGGACGGATGCACGTGGGAGGTGAATCCTATTTTTCCTACCGAGGGCGTACCAGGATTGCAAAAGTGCCCGAGGTAGGAAAAAGTTTTTAAGTGATAGACTGTAGGCTCTGCAATGAATGAAAAAAAACATTATAAAGCATATAATGCTATGTAAAGAGGAAAGAAAAATATAATTGTAATAATATGAGTCAGAAATATAGGATTAGAAGATAATAGAATGATATGCGGGAGAGCGATGATTTATGTGAATGTATAAGATGTTTATGTAAGTAAATAAGGCACTGCAGGGTTAAGAATGAAAGTTCAATATGTTAGGCGTTATAAATTATAATATTATGTCAATGTAAAAAGAAATTTTAAAATGTTGTAGTATGTTTAATCCATAACGCATTATACTTGATTGAAAATAAAATTAGTAATAATTTAAAGGGATATAAATTTTTAATAGTTATAAAATAAGAAAAGTAAGTGTAGAAGTATACATAAATCTATACTAGAAATGGAAAAATAATTAAATAAAAAATTCACATCTACGAATATTAAGTAAGAAATTTAAAATAATATATTACTATAAACTTGTATCCATAATTAATTCTTAAATGTTCAAAAATAACCAAAAAAAATGATGAACAGTTTCTGTAATAATAATAATTGCGTAAATATTATATACATGTATATATGTATCAATATTATCCTGAAATTTAAAAGAGTCCTTATCAGTTTTCGAATAGTAACAATTATTAAATAAATCAGTAAGATCATTTGATGTATTGACTATATTTGTTCAAATATTTAGCAAATTTTCATGAAATCGCTTTAGTTATCTATGATTGTACACAAATATATGTGTATTGAAAAATAAATTTTTGTATTTATTATTCAGACATAAAAGTAACAATATTGAAATATAGTGGTTAGTGCGGAGCGTGCAGGGGGCAAAGCCCCACTAGTATATATGTATACGTTTATATATGCATATATAAATATGTATAAATATATGAGTAAAACTTGCGCTTATCGCTCAGGACTGTTGCTCCGGTTCTCTGCACAGCGTTTGGTGGGATTTAGCATCCACGACGTTGTCCGAGGGATTGATAGAATTGAATGTTCCGTATATACATTTTGAATTTCTTCAGGACTCGTGCCGAAATTCCGTTCTTGTTTACACAAGAAAATATTAAAACAAACTAATTTGAATTTTGAACTTTTACTTTATTTAATTGTCTGCTTGCAAAGAAGAAGGATCGTCAAGTACTCAGTTAACGTAGAAGAGAGTTACTTTTGGAAAAATAATTGGAGACGGAACGGGCCTGAGCTAAGATTGAGGCTGGACTTAGTTGGAGACTGATTTTGCATGGGGGTATGGGGCCTTATATACCCGACAAGCCTCCCGTACTTTCCATAAGATAATAATTACAAAGATGTTTGGAAAGAGCTTGAAAATTGGGCGACGAAACGATTGTCAAATCGGAAAAGCGAGTTTTCTAAGTCCTGCCTTTACAAAAATGTGTCCGACACTCAGGCCGAGGCGCGTGAATTTTTTGCCCTATTTTCCGAATTCCACTTCCATAACCCTTTGCCTTACAGATATGAAAGGCAAAAAACCCTCCCCCTTCTCTTTACAACTTGAACTTTTCGAAAAGATAGTCTAATGATACAATCGATTCTTGCAACGGCACTGGTTTTACAAGTTTTTAGTGGTTTTTTCTATCATTATAAAATCGTCAAATCGGTATCGAAAATGTAAAAAAAAATGTATGCAACAAAAATGCAGAATAACGCCTGAATTTTTGCATAATTTTGTACAAGAGATACGTGCACATGATAGTAAAATTAACACTTAAAAATAGTAGCACTTATGTGAAGCCAGCACGCACCTGATATCCCGGCTTCCGGGTAGAGCGGCAAATTTGGTTTTGACGTCACCATTTTGCGGCAATTTATGCCGCTGGACTAGTATCCTTAAGTAGTTATGATCCCGTGATCCAGCTATTAGCGGTGCTAGCTTGATGTCTAGCCAGCACGCACCTGATCCCGGCTTCCATGTAGAGCGGAAAATTCGATTTCGACGTCACAAATAAGTGGCAAATTATGCCGCTGGACCCGTGTTCCTAAGTGGTCAGGAACCCGAGAGCCAGCTATTGGCGGTGCTAGCTTGATCTCAAGCCAGCTAGCACCTGATATCCCGGTTTCCGGGTAGAGCAGCAAATTTAGTTTTGATGTCACAAATTAGCGGCAAATTATGCAGCTATACCCGTGTCCCTAAGTGGTAAGGATTGCGAGTTACAGCTATCAGCCGTGCCAGCTTGATGACAAGTCAGCACGCACCTGATTTTCCTGCTTCCGAGTAGAGCGGAAAACTTGGCTTTAACGTCACAAGTTAGCGGAAAATTATGCCGCTGGACCCATGTATCTAAGTGGTCAGGATTCTGAGACCCAGCTATTGGCGCTCTAGCGCGATGTCAAGCCTGCACGCACTTGATTTCCTGGCTTCTGGGTGAGGGAGCGAGGGAGGTTTGGCTAAAAATTGTTGGGTTAATTTCACAGAGAAATAAAGCGTATTTTCCCTTTTTTTTAGGATGGGGGGCTGAGAAACGGCTATGGGTGGTTGAGGAGGGCCGGGAGGGTTTGGAAAGCTCTTGCCAAATAGTTATATAATCTAGGAAGGTATATGAACAACCCTTGTGATATTACTCGTTACAGACCTATCGTCCAGCGGTCCCGAATGTGCCACTTAATTGGGCGCGAAATTGGAATCGGTTACATGGCTAGTCCACAAACACCCAGTATTCTAAATCCTACGCTTTTTAACCCGGTAAACAAGGGGACAGCGAGTTGATAATATAATATTTAAATACATTAATAATTACATAACAACGTAACCTAAATCCCAAGCTTCTTAACCTAGTTACTCGGGGGACGGGCAGTAAATAATATAATTAGCAAAAAAAAATATTATAAAAATAACATCATAACCTGAAACCCACGCTTTTCAACTTAGTAACCCGGGGGATAGCGGGTTAATATATTAATTGAATACATTATTATAAACATAACAACATAACCCAAATCGCAAGCTTTTAAACCTAGTATCCTGGGGACGGTGAGATAATATTATAATACTTTCATAAATTAATATAAAAATATCATGATAACCTAAATCATAAGACTTTTAACCCAATAACCCGGGGGACAGTAAGTCAATAATATATTACTAAAAAATTATTATACAAATAACAACATAAAATAAATCCCAATTTTTTTTACCCAGTAACCCGAGGGACAGTGAGTTACGAATGTATTAACTGAGAAATTATTATTAAAATAACACCATAACCTAAATCCCAAGCTTCCAAACCTAGTGACCGGGGGGACAGCGAGTAAATAATCTTGTAAGAAAATAAATTATTATAAAAATAACACTATAACCTAAATCCTAATCTTTTTGCTTAGTTACCTGGGAACAGCGAGTTATTATTGTATAAAATTCATTTAGACAAGCTTGAGATTTTGGGTATGTTCTTATGTAATCATTCATTTACTTTCTTATTAGATTGTTTACTCGCTGCCCCAAGGTTACTGGGCTTACAATCTTGAGATTTAGGTTATGTTGTTATTGATTCAATAGTTTATTTACTTATCATATTATCTACTTGCTGTCCCCGGATCACTGGATTAACAAGCTTGGTATTTAGGATATGTTGTCATTAAATCAATAATTTATTTATTGTATTACTTACTCGCTGTCCCCCGGGTTACTTAGTTAAAAAGCTTGGGATTGAGGTTACTGGATTTTTTCAGTTTTTCCCATATCGCTAATTTAAATTTCCCGCAAGCTCGTCAGTCATATTTGAAAGCCCTGGTACCAAGGCCTCCCAAAATATGTAAATCTACAGTGAAATAAATAAGTATATTTCATCTATATATTTATTCAGTTATCAGCCTATATGGCCCAGAAAATGAACACAATAGATTGTAATTACAATAACATTAGTAACATGATATCATCCCTAAAATTCATAACTCTAAAGTCCCATTGATCTTACGTCCAAGACTATGCATCAATTACAAATTCAAACCTTATGGAAAACACAATTTGTCCCCACTTTAATAGTACCCTGACTTAATAGCACTTCCCTCTCGTCCCATACACAACACTTTTTTTTCATTCTAAAAAATAAAACATTTAATTGTATGAACGTGGAACTTGACTTAGGACCTAAAACCATAATAAAAAAACGAAGCAGTCGTGTGACTGCCGGGAGAAGATATGCTTATAAAGAGATAGACATAATTATCATCTATAAAAAGCATATCAACCTGACATAAGCTCGGTTGACGCATATCTCGCAAATCATAAGTGTACAAATTAAATGTCCATGGGAATTCATAATAAATTAACGAAGTTGGTCAAAGAGCAGTACTGTAATTATTAAAAAATTATTTTACTACATTGTCCAATATTTTGGCTACCTCATATTGCCATTTTTAGAGCTACCTTTAAAAATTACAGTGGTACAAAGGATGATTAAAGTATACATAAATAAGTGCCATTAGTGGACCAAATAATGTATCTTATTTAAAAATGAAAACCTTATTAAGTCGAAAATTCCAATCAGTTTATACTTTATCTTTAATTAAAACAGTATCACGAGAATTAGTAATATTGATTCCAACATAGCACAAAGCGTTTCTAAAACGTTTAATTTAAAACTTGAACACGTTTCTTCCAAGAGCTCAGAATCGTTTCTATAACGTCTTAAAAACCGTAAAATCTCCGTAGCTGAGCTCTGCATAGGTTTATATGAAATGTTCCAGAAACGATTACTAAATATTTCTGAAACGTACCAGAATTTACTGCAAATTTAGAAGAAAAATAAGTCAGTATTATTATTATTATTATTATTATTATTATTATTTGAGCAATACCTAAATTCATAAAAAAAACAATGAGAGTAAAATTAAAAATATATATAAAAAATAATCGCCGTGCTGCGGACATGAACTGGGTCCGCCTGGATGAAAAGCGTGTATATGTCATCCACTTGGCCAAAGTGGATGAAATTTCTTGTATTCAAATAAGGTTTTTCTAATCTACAAGCATACAATTATTTTTGTTTTCCGTACTTAAAACTGCATTTATACGAATATAAATTATTTAAATAATTTAATTCGACGATGTACGAACTAATCATTCTACAGAGAAAAAAGTGATGGGTCACGTGATGAAGCCTCTTTATTCGTTTTGTGATTGGTTAAGACTGGTCAAGCGCGGGTAAATTTGAAATCGAGATTATGAAAAATTGAATAAAAAGTGATATCAATGGAAAAAAAAATTAAAACTTCATGTTCTGATTGGCTGATAAATTGATTTTTCTTAAAAAATCGTGGAAATTAATATGATTTAATGGCGGGGGTCGGCGCGCGAAGCGCGCAGGGGGCGGAGCCCCCTAGTATATATAAAATCTCTATTTAATGCAAACTCAATACGGATGTAGAACATCGCGTTAAATTCCAAGAGTGAACGTTAGACGAAAAATATTATTAGTTAGAGATGAAAATGATAAATGTTTTTAAATAAAATTCAGTTAGTAAATTGTCCAAACACTCATTTGCATTTCCAGTATTCAGTTGTAAAGATCTAAAACAAAAATACTGGTTTTTGTATTTTATAGTGATGTAATTTATATATACGGTATTTCGTTCACTCTAGTCAAGTAGATAAGATACTCGCCTCCCATCCTAGTGTACCCAGTTCGGGTCCCGGGCTCAGGCGTTTTTTCTCCTTCAAATTTTACTTTAATTGTTGTCATTATTTATGAATTTAGGTATTGCTAACAAAGTAAAAAAAAATTATTTTTTCCTAAATGTGCACTAAATTCAATTGCGTTTCAGAAACATTCCGGAAATGTTTCTGAAACGTATCATATAACTTGTGCTAAGCTCAGCATGGGATATTTAACGATTTAAAGACGTTCTAGAGATATCTCTGAGCTCTGGGGAAAAATGTTTGTAATTTTAAATTAATTAAAATTTTTATAATTATTTTAGCAACGTGCTGTGCTATGTGAATAGTCCTGCTCCATGAATAGTCCTGCTCTTTGAAGAAGTTTCTTAATTTATTATGGAAATAACAACCTGTCATTCAAAAAATTGTTTTTTCTAAATTTTTTGACAAAGAGTTTTGCAAGAGAATCACTGCTTCTGTAATATATGTAGCAAAGACATACAAGCATTTTTCATAGTAATCATGTTGTATTGACTAACTACTTTGTTAGCGTGGGCGATATTGTTTTCTCCTTCACGAAACCCATACTAATTGTTATTTTTGATTTATCCGACTTTCTCTTCGAGATACAGCGATTTTTCTTTTACATAAAAATTAATGTGTCATGGAATCATGTCGAAACGATCTGTGCCCATTCATATCAATATTCTTGACATGCTGTAATGTTTTTGAAATTTATTACCCGTATTCTATCATAATATATCCAAAATATGAAAAATATATGTTGTGTTTAAAAGTAGATAATAACCTCTTCATTAGTGTGCCTTAATATTTATTATCTCTTTAGGCGTAAAATTGTTGTTTTTGTTCTATCTGGCTTTCTCTTCTTCGATTTAGCGTTTGTCTGTTTTTTGAAGTTAATGTTGTCATGAAATCATTTACAAGTAAATTGGGCACATCTGCACTTGTTTTCTACACAAGAGGAATTTTTTTGAAAACTTTTTTATTTGATTCCATGAAGATATAGCCTAAAATCTGAGTTGTGCCAGTCTGCGTACGGGCATAAAAACATATCTGTACTATGGGGCCATAGCCATCAACGTTGAACGAGTACATGTGGCGACTCAAACAGCTCGCGCTCACCAAGCTTTCCGTTCCCCTCGCTAGATGGCCAAGCCTCCCAGTATAGCTTCCACGAAAGCGTACTAAAACTTTCTACTGTATAAGATGGAAATATAGCGCTGCGTTACGCGGGATAGAATTTAATACCCGACCCCTTCATCATGGGATTTCTCGGGTCAGTGGGTCTGGTATTAAATTCTTGCCAGAATCACACTGGCCTAATTTTAATACCCTAACCCTCCAACATGGGTTTTTCTTATGTCAGGGGGTCCGGTATCAAATTCCCGCCAGAGTCACGCTGTACCCGACCTCTTGAAAAGAGAAAATCCATGTTGGAGGGGTCGTGTGTTAAATTCCCGCTAGAGTCACGCTGGTCGGAATTTAACACTCTACCCCTCGAACATGGGTTTTCTCGTTTCGGGAGGTCGGGTATTAAATTCCGGCCAGCGTTACGGTTTTTCTTCGTAAACCCCCAGCGCTAACGCCAAGGCGTACCATAAGAAGCATAGCTTCAAAAATATCGTAATGTTATATATATTCCACTCTTATAGTATTTACAACTTTCATCCATAGACTCCGTGCACACGCTACGCTGTGTCTGAACGAATAAATCAAAACCCCTACGACTACTGCCCAAATAGAAATTTACCGTCGCTTGCCTGACAGGTCCTGTACCGCAGAGTGGGAGTTTCACGCGTGTCTGAGTTCAGGCAGTGCGCAGGTCCTGTACTGGCACTGGAGCTATTGCCTGAACTGACATCTTTTGTCGTCTGCCATGTACATATATTTATAAGTACAACCATGCATTACCTCTATTCTACTGTACTGTAATAAATATAAACACTTTTCTTAAAAATGGAGCAAAGTACTTATTCTAGACGGATAGTACAAACTAAGTGAAGAATGGGAGTGAAGCGAAAAAGAGCTGTAGAAAATATAGAAAATAACCTTTGCACTACAGATAAAAATCCAGCAACGAAATAAAAAGCAGTACTGAAACATCAAATGTTGACTAGTGTCAAAGCAATACTAAATACTAAATTAATGAAGATTTGTCAATAAATTGGTTTTAGTAAAAGAGACATAAAAAAGCGTGTCCAAACGATGCATTAAATCTAATTATTGATGTAACAAATATAAATAATTTAAATTAATAAAAATTATTTGGTATTATTAATGTGTTCTCACTTATCTTACTATTTCTCTATAATTTTATTGAAGTGAAAACTTCTTTAGCGGCGTTTCGCACTTTTTGGGATGGGAAAAAAATGATAAACTCGCGTCAGGTCAGTCAGGTCACGTGATGCTGATCGAAAATTCGTAAGATTGAGGGGAGGGAGAGTAGACTGCGCCGCAGAGTGAGGCAAAAAGCACTTTTTTTGGACAAAAATCTGTCGCCTC
>JAPYYV010008816.1:0-12354 GCA_030522625.1 Copidosoma aretas | reverse complement strand
TGTTAATCTTAAAACATGTAGAAGGGAGGAACCGAAATTAAACCAAATTATTAATTCATATGCGTGAACTTATAATTATATTGTGTGTGTGTGTGCAGTGTGGAATAGGTTACGAGGTGATAGTGGTGAACTGAGGGGGAGGTGAGGTGGAGGGGGAGTTCTGGGGAGCCGGGGGTGAGCTGAGGGGGAGCAGGTAGAACGGGGGGAGCTAACCCAAAAAAAAATTGGGTTAAAAATCACGTAATAATGAACGAATAACTACATGATTTGAGGGGGAGCTGTGGGGAGCCGATGAGGAACTGAGGGGGAGCGGGGGGGGGGGGCCTGGAACTAATTTTTGTGCATACAATTACATAATATAGGAATATATATATAAATTATTTAAATTCAATTTTCGGTCAATAAACTTGATGGTCCAGTACTCACCCGTATGTAAACTATTTATTCGAATGAAACGAGTGAAGTGTATTATAGTCTTCAACGAAATAGTATGTTTTATGCTGCTTTTTCTAGGATTCTTTTGTCTAATAGATTATAAATTATTATTGAACTTTAAAACTACCGATTTCAAGGGTAAATTTTTTGTTTTATGAGACTGACGGACGAGAAATCTTAATTTATAGATACACAGCTTTTTAAATATGCAATCGATGAAATTTCTGATGTATTTTTCATCTGACTTTGAGTATGGCTGTCTAAGTGAGCGGAAGAATATTGTTCGGTTGAGTTAAAATCATTTGTACTTCATTATTTGAAAAAACTTATAATTTTTGAAAATTTTTTTAGGATAAAATAGAATATTGCATCTTTATAAATAGTTTTTCAGTATTCTACATCACTTTCAAGGTACGGTAAAAAAAAATATCGTTCTATCTTAATCTGTTCTTGAGATATTAGATTAAAAAAAAAAACAAGATAGTTAACGCATTAGTAAAGTAAGGTTATGTTAAGCAGTCGAAAGTGCTATTATATGATGAATCAGGTCGTCAAATTGTCAGGGCATCATTTTTAATGGTTTTCCATATTTAAAGTATGTATTTAGATGATTTGAAAACAGTTTTGTACTTTTTTTGAAAAAATTTTATGTTTTTGATGATTTTTTGAGGATAGACAAGGCATGTAAACCTGAATTAATAGTTTTCTTCTAGTATAAATTAACTTACTTGTACGCTCCAAAAAAAATAATTGTTTGATATTCGTTCGTTCTTTAGATATTACATTTAAGAAAAAAATCAAAATAGTATTAAAAATTACAAACACAGCACATTAGTTTGATTTAAATAGAATTGATTGCAAAATTAAGAAAATATGTTAACATTACAATGGTGCAGGAGAATCAGATAAAACGTAGGAGAATTAAATTAAACGTCTCAAAATAACTCGTTTATTTACTTCACAATTACTAGTGAGCACTTTTCACACCCTCAATCGATACTTCTCAAAGCCGATAAGTTTAACGCCGAGACACCTAAGTTCGTCTACGGCTCTACGCACAATGCATCTCTCCTACCACTCTCCGTCGTCGCCGTCGTCCCACTCTATCTGTGTTAGCCCTAACCTTGACTGCTTGGCTCCTTTACTTCCGCTCCGCGAAAAATCAGTAGTTCCTCTTCCACAATCGGCCATCCTGACATATGGAGCGTCCTCTCTACTTCGGTCGCGTACCTGTAATCAGACGGCAATAAGAACTCGCATGGCTCTAAAGACGTTATTGCAAGGATAAACGACCAACTCGTTCCATTCTATCGCTGATCATGAACCTCGCCGAGCATTTAGACATCTAAGTCTGTGATGAGGTACAATCTCAGTCCAAGGTTACCTTGACTCTGGCTGTCTAAATGCTCCAAGCCTTCACATTCGGATCTGTTCCGACTACAGGTGACCAAACTGCGTCCAGATATCTCAGACTCGACTGTCGGTCTCAGCCTCCGCCAGGAATTCAGCTTACTGCAGCTCGCTACATCCTAGGTCAGCGGTTGTATTGCCGACTTCGACCCAAAACAAATCCATAGAGGTGGAGGAAAAATCATGAATTACCTTTTTTTTATCTGATATTAGCATCTTGATATGTGATTGTATTCTCGTTGTTTATTGATTATCAGCACTTTTCAATGCCGTAAAAACAATTATTAAATTAGTAAAAATGAAAAAAATTTATTTTGCTATGAACTGGTGCTCAACGTTCATTAAAAATAAATTAATATCAAGTCTCATGTTCCAAACGATACTAAAAATTTTGAATCGCAAACGATTGTTGTACCAGGTACGAAAAAAAAAATATTTCGCAAAAATGGTATAACAATAATTTATGATATATTATGGTTATTCATTGACTATACACTAAACTGTGACCTAAAGAGCTGAGAGAATAAAAATATAGCATCTTCAAAATTTTTTATATTAAATTACAATTTACTTTAAGTTTTAAAAATTGTTTCGATGTAATGTTTTTCACTATTATGGGTGTTTGTATCATAAGAATACAAATAAATTAATGTAATTCCACAAAGATTATTGATTGAATTACATTTGTACATAAGCATTAAATATTACAATTTTTATGTTTCTAAATCAATAGTAAACGCTATGCAATAGTACCATATGTATAGTTTATAATTTTTGATCGAATTAAATCACTGCAGGTTGATGGCTAATATAATGGATTCCGCGACGCACGACGGTCAGAAGTTCGATTTCGTCTCCGTCAACCACTATAAGAAATATTTAAACACTTTTTCCGTTACAACATTAGTTTGAGAAAAAATTTAATTAACAGTGCGCAATTAATAATAATTATATTTAATAATTTAATAATACACATAACTTTTAATAAATAGGCTAATTATATAATTTTTAACTTTTCAAGTAAGTTAAAATTCACTTTTTTAACACGTTCATTTTCCCTTACTGAAAAAGCGAAAACGCATTGTCAAAGTGCTTTCAGATTTAACTAATTGATACAGTGACTATTTACTTATTTAAAATGTGCTTCATACTTTACTTATTAATAATGTGACTATTAACTCATTCTAAGCTGGTCACTTATAACTTTGCCAATAAGTGCATGTACACTTATTTTGCGTATACTTTTACATTTTTTTTTTTTTTTTTTTCTAATTATTATTCTTACCCGTACATTAAGGTGTAAAGGGTGTGGAGGGTGTTGATCCTGATTCCAACTATATGACCCCTTTTTACTCTAGTCCCCGTCGTAATTTATAACCCATAACCCCTTGTCCCATATATTTCGTAACTAATATTACCCTCTCTTTCCACCCTTGGATCTCACATTTTTCCAAGTAGTCTTACACATACCTAGAGTGCCTACGAGACCCACCCCCTGGTCACCGTGTAGTGCAGAAGCTTTTTCCACCCCTGTATCCTGCAATTTCTTCAACTATTCCCACATCTATCCAAAGAGCCAGCGGGGCCCACCTTAGGGTCGCCCTGTGGTGCAGAACTAGCCGCGAGACTTTGGGAATAAATACCAGCGGGAAACAACTCTGAAAAAATTTCCAAGTTAATAACCTGACCGAGATTCGAACGCGCGCTTCACTTGAACAGCTGAACCACAACTGACAAATACTTGCGCCTTAGCCAACTAAGCTACGATTGCTCCTTTGAACTTTCACTTATTCAGATTTAGAGAAATAAATAACATGGATATTTTACAGTGTACCGTGCCGACGTAGTCAGCAATGAAAACGGTGCCAGAGATTTAAAAAAACTCACATTAGTAGATTTAATATGGCAAACCAGAGTCACAATAATAATTGACCAATAATAAGGCCAACAAATACAGACAAGCCTGGCTCAAATAGCGATTGATACCTATGAGGTGCGCACGTGCGTAGACGTCATTTTACAATGAGCAAACGACGTTTAAGTTATAATAAGTGTATATTTCATAATTGCAGTGAATTTTACCGATTCAACTTTAGAGAGATACTGTATTGTAGGCAACAAAAGAGTGGGAAGCATATCAAAAATCGCACTCGCACGGTGCCTACATGCCGGCTTCCTATTATAAAGTAAGATGTGAGAGATATTGAAGAAAAATCGGGAGAAACATTAAAAATAAGGATAAATAAAAAAAAAAAAAAAAGAGAAAACGGAAAAATAGAGGAAAAAGGGGAAAATAGGGGAAAAGTTGCATCCTTACAATATGCAACGTAAAAGAAGAGCAGAAGCGTGGCCCTGACAGCAAAACTCTGACTTGACCCTTAGCAGCAGCTAAAATCAAACAGATTCCGATAGCATATTATGTGACGATTTTTCCTACTCACAAATGCCAGTAACAGAGGTAACAAGAAAAAAAATTGACATCTTGGGCTTGAAGGAACAAAACAGCTACAACAGAGAAACGGGCGTCCGAATCGTCGGAAATTGAAGGGACTAGTGCAAGCAGCAGATTGCAGGATCGGTAACGGCAACAGAGGCTGGGAAACATTCACAGGAGGGGGAGCAAGAGGGGAACATCGAGGCAACGGGCGAATAACAATATGGTAAAGGTAATGATGTGTTTGGACTAGAAGAAGGGCTAGGAAATGCGTTCTTACT
The DNA here is from genome assembly GCA_030522625.1 of Copidosoma aretas. NCBI lineage: Eukaryota > Metazoa > Arthropoda > Insecta > Hymenoptera > Encyrtidae > Copidosoma > Copidosoma aretas. Next base: position 7,794 of record JAPYYV010008816.1, on the reverse strand, counting down.
AAAAGTTCAGGAATCAGAGGCTAGCTCAGGAAAGGACGTGGATGTATGAAAAGCTCTGAGCGCAGAGTAAAGAGAAATGAGGGAGGGACTTTCTAAAGCAAGCAAGATGCATACTAGTTTACAGGGAGAAATAAAAGGTGTAAAAAAGCAAAAAAATAAAGATATAGCCATCGCGAGATAACTAAGAATGGATCTAAAACTTTAAAAAAATAGATTACAGTTACGAAAAAAGATGAAAATGTAAACAAAGAGCGACGGAAAGCAAGAGAGAAAAGAATCGTGAGCTTGTAGCAGTTCTTAGCAGAAACAAGCTTGTCGTAGCTGCATACAAGTATTAAAGTGAATAAAAACGATGCATCAACTGGGCCCGTACAACAGGGGAAAAATAGACCGGAGGCTCTGAGCGAGAGTGAACAGAAACATGAGTTTCATGATGACTCCTCCACATCTTTAAGTGTTGTGTTTGTATTCGCATTCTATATTAATGAAATATGAGTTTCTAGAAAGACAAAAAAGAAACATATTCGTCAAGAGGATCGTACCGTGTAGAGAGGAATAGAAAGTGCAATAAAAGGAATTCTGTAGAATATATTGCAGGTAGAAACAAAAATAAATAATCTTAGTGATAGGGGGTGGAATAATTGTAAAAATGAATTTAATACAAAACAATGTAATAATAAGAAACAAAAAAAGACTAAAGGGAATCCAGTCCATGCATGGATAGATGATAACTATACGAAAAGGAAAAAGAAAATTATGAATCGAATTACAGACATAGCACCAGAAGAGGATAAAAAAGGACGCGAGGTATAAATTGGTCGGGTCCTTGCCAGAGGCGCGACTCCTTGACTCCATGTCTCTTGCTAGCTTTTATAGCCGAATCGAAGATGACTGTAAAATTTTATTTTCATACTTCACAATGTTTTCTCAAAAGAAACAGCACCAAAATTCACAGTTGCAATATACACTAGTAGGGCTTCGCAGCCTACGTCCTCCGTGCGTTAATCGTCCTCCCCCATCAACAGATCATAAGTCTAAATTTCTCTTAAAATTTTTTTTTCCATAAATCACCTGATATTTATTATTGTGTCGCTTGGTCCAAGCCTGTGTATATATTTTGACCAGGTACAGTACCAGGTACACAAAATGCTGCAGCATGACACATGGTGCTAGAGTCCTATGGTCTATTAAAAACTTAATAGCAATACATATCGAGTTTGCTATGTTAGTAATCTGTTACTGCAACACAATATAATTCTGAGCTGGGAAGGTTCTTGAACTGGTATTAAGAACTTATATAATATATGTATTGTTTTAAAGTACAATCTTAATGTCGATAAGATGAATAAATAATGACTTCAATAAGAAATACTTTGTGTCTCAAAAATGTATGTTTACGTAGATTAAAGTACATCGTGCGCAAATATGCAACCATCTAAATTTCTCTCTCTCACTCTCTCTTTCCCCCCATTTTTGACTATACGGTAAGTGCCATGTTCTTGTTAGTACTACGAAATCTTTAACACTTATTTCACACGAGCGACGCAATTATGTAAACTTTGACTTATATACTATGTTCAAATTTTGTGTTACAAATTATTCAACCAAATCTTAACCCAGCTGCATTTCCAAAATTCCTACCCAAATCACCGTCATTTGAGTCATAATTTTCTAATGACTGAGCACAGTCTTTTGTTATGCTCTGGTTGTCAGTCATAAATCACTAATATGTGTACGGCCTACTTTTTGCTCTTTATTGTCCTTGTTAGCGGGTCCCTGTTCTGTGATGGCCAGAAAGTTTGAACGTTGTCCAAATTTGTATCTTTTTTCACTGTTTTTGTTCTGTTAATTCTCTTGGCCTGAAAGAGATTCAACCAAAAAGTTTCTAGTAGGACTCCCTAAGAACTTGTGTAGATGACTCCTACTTTTCCAACAAGCTAGGAACACGATGACTTTGGACTACACCGATGTATTTCCAGAAAGATCTAGACAGATATACTTGCCTTAGGTTTTGTAGGTATCGCCAAAGTGAGAGTCGTAAGCTGTTCGGCAGTCTTAATCAAATCAATATCTTCACGCAACTTATCTGCTGCTACTGGTTCCTGATTCCTTTTATAGTCCTCTGCTGTTCTTCGGGTCTGTTATGCGTCACGCAGTCCTTGACCATGTGGGATTCCCAAGCAAAATAGTGGTGTCAATCATTATGCGGGTCGCGTTCGCATAGGAGGAAAATCAGAGTTATAATTTTAATTATTATCTAGTTCGATTGTTTAATTATAAAAAACAGTATAGATACATTAAGTTTGTACCTAAAGAAGCCGTTATTTTCTAACGGTTAATTGCATCTAGTATTAGCCAGATTTGATAATTCCGAGAACATTTGTACATAAAATAATTTAGAACATCCTCCTAAAATGAAAGAAATTTAGTTTTGGAAAAAGTTTTTAATGTTTTCAATAACATAGTGGCAGTACCTATTTAATTTTATTTCAAACAATAATATCAATATACTTTTATTTATTTTCCTGCTTGTAGAAATTTATTCTTGTGTACACAAATTTTTAAAAAATTTATCGATTTTTGGTTTCTGTATTTTTTTTCCATCACAAGACGAATAGATAAGTTACTATGCACAGGTTACATATGTGGATGCAAATAAAAAAATTTTGAATGATTTCTTTTATAAGAGAATAAATGTTTTCATGTGCGTTAACCTGCATAATTAATTAACCTTAGTTAATTAATTATTCATCGCCTAAACTTGACTTGCAGTGCAAATGAAAAAAATTGAAGTTATCTGTCATTTTTTGTTTTTAGTAAGTAAAATGTACGAACAAGAAGAAAATTACGTAACAAATAGTTAGAATGATCAGATCGAGGCTTAATAAATGTTGTCTAAAGTCATGTTGGTTGTATTTTACCGAGGCGGATTGAGACCACACGATGGCGCGCCGCATCGTGTCGTCGCATGCGCGTTTCACGCACCGACCCACTTTTACTTTTATTATTGCAGTATTATTGGATAGGCTGTATTATTTTTGCGATTAGAGTTGGCCCTTACGTTGAAAAGTTTATTTAAACTTCTAAACACAGTTCTAACCTCAAAAACAGCTTTTGCAGAAAAACTTACATCATCGGAAAGAGCAGTTTAGGGAGTTAACCCCCAAAATAAAAATGATTATATTTTGATACAACTTTGCAAACATGTTATTTACGATACTAGAAGATGTACCTTTAAGTTCCATGTTTCTTATAGCCCATGGGCTGAGAAATCAAGTGTTCAATTAACATGTGATCTCATGGAAAACTAAAAACTTCATCTACATCATGACTCTCATAATTTTTTTTGATCGATGTAAAATGATAAGATTTCGAAAAAATTTGAACAACGTGTTCAGCGATTGTGTGGTAAGATCTCTAATTTTTTTTAACCGATTTAGAGTATCAAAAAGGAGCAATCATAATATCTTTGTGAAATTCCAGACGAAAGCCTGCGTTAGGTATTGCTGTATATACACGTTAGCTTAGGAGTCGTCCATTCAGGCACGGTGCCCTTCTCAAAGTTAACATCCATTAAAATCTCTTGTTTGCAATTTAGTGCTCTAAATCTCATTAATATTGTTTATTTGAAGAACTTAATGCAATGGCAAGGTTTTTGAAAAGCAGAGAAGCTACATTTTTTTAGTAGTTGCAGTTACCATTAGTACTGAGCTTTGTCCATTGTTGGTATAGTGCCCGAGAGGTAAACTCCCTTGATACCATTTTAATCGGTTAGGCCCGTAGTGATTTTTTATTAACTCTTAGGCGGTAATTTTAGGGGTTTATACACCCCTTAAATTATTAATATTGCTCATTTCAGCCAATTTTGACTGTCAGATATGATTGCATACTTTGATGTCACTGAGTATCAATTTAAAGTGATTTCGATCATCCAAACTTTAATTTTAATTTATTTAGAGCACAAGGGCGGTTTTTGTGAAAAATTTGAAAAAAATAGATCAAAATGTGTATGGTCGTCGTATTAGAGTTGATTTCAGAAAATGAGATGGTACTGATTTGAAACAAGTCATCAGAAATTCTGTTTAAAGAAAACGTAAATTAGGAGGGGATACACTACTTCGGAAAACAAACGAAAAAGTTACTTTTGCATGTAGGTTTTAACATATCTAGTACTGCTTGTAGTGCATAAAAACTCATTCTGACTATCAACTGTGCACGGATCTTATATTCCTATTTTTTTATATAGGGTTTTTCGCAAGGGACGTACGGGGCTCAGATTTATCTATTTCGCATAAAAATACTTCTCCCGATCAATTTCAAGAATATAAGCTTCCGGATGTCAAGCTGAAGCTGCCACTATCAGCTTTAATTTTATCATTGTCATGCATATCGAAAAAAGCAGTACAATAACCGTAATAATTAATTTAAAAAACACATGAAACGATCACTTATATTAAAATGAATAGTAAATACTTGGCCAGCCACTTATAGAGTGTTTCAAAGACGTCGGAATGAAAAATAAGAAACGGTGAGCCTCAGGAGATGCCCGACAGAAGTAAAAGTTCTAGTATGTTGTGTAAGCTATCATATGTGAATTTTGATGTACAGGAAATACAGTAAATTAATCATATAAACTATTGAACAATTAATCCGCTTTAAAAATTTTCCGTTTAAAATTCAATATAAATTTAAATTTTCTGTAGCTCTGAATCTAAGGTATAAAATAAAGGTACAGGGTAATTATCCGCTATCATGTATGCGCTGTAGTACATCAGCTGCACTCTGTATACAAACACGTGCATTCAAACTTGGATAAAGTTTTAAGAAACAAATAAGTTATAGTTATTGCATTGTTTATGAAATCAGAATGAGAAAATAGTGAGCCAGCCTAGTCATCTGGTTCCGTTATTTATGATATAAATATGATATCTAAAATGAATTAAGCAAAGCAAATGAACGCCTTGGTTTGACAGACTTAGTGTTTAATTAATAACTAAATGGTACAATCATTAATTAGATTATATCTATTTTGTTATAAATAATAGACTAAGTAATTAAAATGCAAAGCACTTTAGCGCTCTGGATCATTGTATATCACCTGTTCTATATTAATAATATCGTTATTAATAAAAATGCGAAGCAATTTAACGCTCTAATTCATTGGGCTATTGATATTTTTTTGTGGATTCGAATTTTATGGTACAGAGTTATTGCGTTTCATAGCTTGCTCTACAGTTACATGGTATTGGCATGTTTGAATTTGCCGCCTGTCACTTTATCACTACTTGGGCACTGGCAGTCAGTTTTAGTGACGGTACATCTGACGGTCAAGAACGTACTTTTCTGTCGCAGTCAATTGCACTATGCACATGTACTATTTACTCTGTAGTCTATGTGAGTGCTGTGGAGTTGTACCGTCCCAGTCATGCACTATGCAGTGTATACTAACCTACCAGCTGCATGCGACACGCGCACATCTATCCAATTAGCATTTCTCATGAAAAAATCTATTTGGTCCGTCAGATAGATTATCAAAAAATATTAGACACGTATTGTTTCTTTTTTCTTGTAAAAAAAAAAATTACGGAGATAGAGTACATAAAAGATCAGGAGTAGGAGGTGATAACGTCAGAAAGTTATAAAATTCATGCACGATTTTATAACTTTCTGAAGTCATCGCCTCCCACTCTTGATTTTTGATGTGCTCTATCTCCGTCATTTTTTGTTTAGAAGAAAAAAAAAAATTACATGTCTAATATTTTTTGACAATCTATCTGTCGGACCAAATAGATTTTTTCATAAGAAATGGTAATTATGCAGTAGTATACCCATATATAAACACGCGTATATGTGTAGCAAAGGCTGTAGCATCGTGCTATCCGGGCTGGCTGCACAGCTGTGGTAGACTATGTACTCTTCCTTCTTACCAGGGGTCTTATTCACAAAACGTGTCATCTTCTGAGGGCATTGCTTAGCAGCTTAGCACAGTCGGTGTTTTCAGTTTATTAGTTAGGCAGTTGGTGTCGGTACGATAGAAGAATAATGCTAACATATTGTTTGCATAATCCTTCCATTGTACCGACACTAACTGTTTAAATACTACATAAACTGAAAACATCGACTACCATAAGCTGCTAAGCAATGCGCTAATAAAATAAAAAATTTTGTTAATCAGGCCCCAGGGAGCAGGCCTGCCCGTCCATACTTCTTGAAATCTACGCAATAGCAGCCAAGTAAGTTTTTATACGCTGACTCTCGCACTTTCGTTTCTATTCATGGGAAAGATAGGATTACGCGGTTTCAACCTGACGGTGTCGTTTTGTTCAACACATTTACACAATTTAGCCGAGGCGATGTACAGTAAACTATATTAAAGTTTTCCCTTCGAAATCTAATATCTCACGAACAAAATAAGATAGATCATTGATTTTTTATTCACTTAAAGGTTACTTAATTGAGAATAAAGGAAAAACATTGACATTACCACAATCACTTATAACGTACTAGTTAAAGTGATGTCTCCAGTGATGGCATCAGATTTTCATCACTTTAGCATAAAATTGTTAATAACATAAAAAAAATCATTATCATCTTTTTTCAATGCAAAACAGATCCAATATGGCACACTATGGGAGAATAGAATTTTTTGTTCAAAACCTGATATCTCGAATAAAAAATAAGATGGATTGCTTATTTGTTCCTTAAATTAAAGGTAACTGGATTGGAAATCAAGGGAAAATATAATATTACTACGATAACTCCTCACCTGCAAATTCAGATTACGTCACCAGTTTTTACGATTTTCTCATTTTATTTTGATATACATGCTTCTCAAAGCATCAGATAATATGATTTATATGATTTTGGCGTAAAATCGTTAATTAGATAGAGAGCATAAATTAATATATTTTTTTAACGTAAAATGTATCTCTTTTGGCTCACTAAGGGGAAAATCGGATTTTTTTCTTCCATATCTAGTATCTCGAGAACGAAATAAGATGGACCATTAACTTTTTTTTTAATCAAAGGGATCTTGATGGGGTATTGAGGAAAAATATTAAGAACATCACCACCTTCAATCTCAATCCACGAAGTAAGGTTATGGACCCAATTTTTATGACTTTTATATTTTACTTCGATATACGAGCTTCTTAAGGCGTCAGATTTTTATGATTATGGCATAAAAACGACAAAAACATAAAACAAAATTATTTAAATAGTTTTTTTATTCAAAATAGTTGTATAAATATGGCGCACAGTAAACTGTTTTAGTTCTTTCTTGAAAATCTAATATCACAAAAATGAAATAAGTTCGACTAATAAATTGCTTTTTAATCAAAATTTATTTGATTGGGAATGAAGGAAAATTATTGAGAACATCCAAACTTGGCTTAGGTTACCGTTAATCGTGATTTTGCGTTATTAAAAAGGGAGCTCTTTTATGAACCAGAATAACGTGTTGAGGTTACAAATTATAAGTGTGGTTCCTAACATTTAGGAATTAAATACAAATAAACTCTCTGTTAAAAATGTTTCTGTATGTGTGTATGTGTGTGGGTTCGCACGTGTGTGTATGTATGTATATATATATATATATATATTTATATATATATATATATATATATATACTAGTGAGCCTTCGTCCCCCTGCGCGCTTCGCCCGCCAACCCCCCACTGTATATATTTTCGTTTCCCTGTAGGGCTACCAACAGAGGGATACGTTGCAAATTGTAATAAGTTATTTTGTAAAATTGACTAATATTTTTACTTTTTCATTAATAGTGGATTCTTATT
>JAPYYV010008815.1:0-27174 GCA_030522625.1 Copidosoma aretas | reverse complement strand
AACTTTGATACTTATGTTGTCTTTGGTTTGGACTTATTCTTCAAATGTCTTTTACAACAATGCGATTGTTGTCACCGAAAACTACTGTGTATCAAGTTTTGTCGACCGAAAATATCCACCCGTGTGTATCTTGAAAGGGGTGAAAAAGGGGTGAAAAACTCCAAAACGGTCTAAAAGTATTTTAACTTTCATTTTCCACTTGTTTCATTACAGTTTCTTTTAATAAGCTCATTAGTGTAAGGAAATAACGTAAGCCAAGTTTCGGTATCCGAAGCCACCCCTAGGAAGGGGGTGAAAGCCTGTAAATTACGTTTATAAATCATATACATGTTGAGAGGAAAAAAATTCATGAAAATTAAAAATTAAAAAATTAAGTATTTTATAAGCTATTCGAGCAAACTCAACGGCATTTGAAAAAACAAGACCTCTACTTTAAGATACCATTCGTAGCTTTTTGTGAAAAAAAAATATCGCGATGCTACATAACCTCAAATATAGCCAAAAATCGCCATTTTTGCACTTATAGGTTAGGATACTTATAGGTTAGGATATCTGAAAACCCTGACGTGATAGAGCAATTCTAAGGTCGGTTTCGTTTTCAGCGACCCAAAATCTATCGGAAATAACTAGTCTTATCTAATGAGCATTTGTCACGTCGGGTTGTGTTATCGTATTAAAAATCATTTGTTGGCCTCAAAGGTGTGAATTTTAATAAACACTTTGAGAACATATCTTATTATACAGATCTGATAATTTTGGACGTGCTCACCTATGAAAGAGATAAATAAAACAAAGTCCATAATTTATTTAACTTATAATGAATTAATATTTAATTCATATAAATTATTCTACGATATATACATGTCTACTTATTCTTTTTGGATATAAACTGATTTTTGGTGATCTAGCATCATTTTGATATGTAAGAAATTTTCGTCTGAAAAGTTAGAGGTTTCCGTAAATTCGAGTATAGCGGCAACTCTACAACTTGAGGTGTAAGAAATATCAGCAATACCGGATGGCCAAATGTATGAAAAAGCTGCAAACCAAAATGCGAAAAAAATGTCAACTAAAGCGTTTATGAATATTTAATAATAATATGATTATAAATTATTAACGTTAAATGCAAATTTAAATAAAAGTTGCAATTCAATAGAAATTGAAATAGAGAAACAATCACCTTGTACAGTAGTATACAATATGGACGTAAATTATTTCCTCTCCATCGGATCTGCTCTAGTCAAGTAGATACAATGCTTGACATTAAATTTTAACGGATGAGTTTCGAGTCTTACCTTTTGTAAATGCACTGACGTTTTTTTTTTTCAATTAAAATTTTTTTTTTATTTAGAAATTCTAAACACTTTTTACATACTGAAATTATTCAAAATTGTTGCGAAAATGGACTAAGCCATGGCACGTGTTTATCACGTACTAACAAAAACTTTACACGATTCTGATACGTGTCTGTTATAACGAAGGCCAACATTTTCCCTGTGGCAAACACGTCTGCATACCAAAGCTTGCAATTTCTAGAAACTCTAGTTCCCGTGTCAAGAAACACGTGTTTGCTACCTAGCATACACGAGTGATGCCCATTGGTCAGTCTTTCCTTTTTAATTTCTTTTTAATTTTTCTAAGTTACTGCTGCCATGTTATATGCCAAGAGGCTATTTTCGGTTGATTCAGAGCACGGAGTAGTCGATAAAGAATAGCAGTCACACTGTCTGCAATCTCTTTGTTTTTCGTTTCTCCGCGATTAATTCTCCAGCTAATTATTTTGTTTTTTACTAGAGCAAAGTTTTTTTAAATTTTTTACTAACAGTAGAAATAATAATGATTAAATTAGCTAATTACCAATAATGAAGCTTAATAACGTTATATAATTAGTAAAAGGTTTTTGTCCAATGCATTGATTCTTTTTTTTATGGCTGTTTTGAAATAAGTAAATTATTGAATAAGTTTATGGTTAATACAGTAGAAATAATAATGCTTAAATTAGCTAATTACCAATAATAAAGTTTAATAAAGTAAAATAATTAGTAGGAGGTTTTTGTCCAATGCATTGTTTCTTTTTTTTATGGCTATTTTGAAATAAGTAAATTATTGAACAAGTTCATAGTTGATACAGTTCTGTTGCTTTAAATTGGTTGTAATAATTAATTGTAAATTGCGAACAATTATGCTCGATTTTTTGTATCTTATCCTTTGTATGTCTATGTATATACTGCAACTTAGTGATAGCTCGAGTCTAACCTTTGTATAATAGCTTGACCACAAATTATTTAAATATTTCCGACGAGCTTTCCCGGCCCGCAGGACGAAAAATATAAAAAAAAAAAAAACAGCCAGCAATAAAAAAAAACACAATGTTTATCTCTCATACACACGTTAACTTTACAAATAGAGGGGGGGCACTGCAGCGGGATCGTCACGCTTGCCGGTAGCCACGATTGCGAGCCCGCAATTTGTCTTACGATCCACCGTCTTACCCGAATCTTGTCTGTCGCACATGCGACCGCTCAACAGGCTCTCCCTCTCTCTTACACAAACACTGCGTCACCACGCTCGTCCCGTGACCACGCTCTGGATCTCGTTCGTTTCCCCATGCAACCCTCACCCGTGTCGCCAGCCTTACTTTCTACGGTGAGAGCTCGCGGTTAATGCATGCCCCTCTCTCTCTCTCTCTCTTCTCTAGATGCCTTCTTATAATTACACTAGTCACCGATCGCGCAGCCCTTTTATCGCTTTCTTTACGTGCTTTCTCCCACAAACACACTAAAAGAATAGGCTACTGTACCTAGTAAAAACGCCGTGCCACGACAACGAGCCTTGGCCCACCAGAACGCGGTGCTGGACGCCACGCACGACCGAGGTGTGGGGGGGGGGGGGGGGGCTGGCTTGAGCTCTCTCTACCTGTGTTTGCAGCCACCCGTTCTCCCCTGGTGAACTTCTGGGGCTAAATCACTCTCCCTCTTGTCCTAAATTGTCCGGGCACTGGCTACCTTGCTGTTTGTCCGCTGCTTAGCTGGCTTGCTGGCCCTGGCTCGGCACACGGCAAATCCAAACGTCAACTCGCACTCTGTCACTCAACAACCGCGAAAAAAAACATGGTCTTGACTCTGTCCTCTCGACACTAACGAACGACCGAAAACACAACTCTCTTTAATATCCTCGACTTCTCGACAAAAGCAACGCGGAGAAAGCCTCGCAAACGCGATACTAACAAAAATCCACAGTATCCGTATACTCTTGCACTCGTACTCTCTTTACCACTCCGTTGCTAGCCCGAGAATACGTCAGTTCGCGTGCGCTCTCGCTCGCTGTCTTCTTGCCAGCACCTGCTCTTTCTGGAAAGCCACGTAGGCATCGCGGCATAGAGGACAATATTATACTTAAACGTGCAGCCGTTTTGGGTTCGAACAGTGGACGTTCGGAATAGGCCGAGAGGAGGCTCTCAGATTGTGCCTTCGTTGCCAACAGTTAAATCACGCTCGTGGAGGCGGATGCAAGCAGGGGTAGGTAGGTATGTTCGCCAGACCTGGAAAGAGTGCACCTGTCGTCTGCCTTGGTAACTGCTGGTCTATCTTTGTATGTCTGGGCCTTTTCTAGGTCCATGGTTGTTTTGTCCCTCTAGTGGGTCTGGAATGGGCTCTTCAGCCTCGGAGAATTCGTGCTGACACTGTCGATGCGGGTTGCCCATTATAAGGACGTAATCACATATTTGCCGTTGTCTGTGTGGGTTTCTTGAGGTCGGCAAGTCACGCTTTTTTCCTCCTCTTTAGAATTGACAAATTTTTCCCTTTTTCTTCTTCCTGTCGAACTTTTGGCCTAAAACGATTTGGTTTGCCCTGTCTCTGAGAAACAGGGGGTTTTTTCCTGCGGACTTGGCTCAGCGTCTTTATTGTCTTCTCCCACAGCGAGTTCAAACTGATTTGCCCCTCTTGGTACCAAGCCTATGTTCAGCTAAATTATTCCGAGTCCGACTCGAGCTGGTTTATCTCGATAGTTAAAGGTATTTACCGCAGCCAACGACGACGGCCAGTGTTGGTTGACCTGTCCAATAAAGTGCTGCTCTTTCAACCTCTGTGGAAGCAGCCACTTTAGTTGCTGCACCTGCTTCGCCTGGTACCTCTCCTTGTTACCTAGGCGCTGTTCTTATTGATGCCATCTTTCCCCTTGTTGTGTGAAAAGGCTCTGCATGTTAATCGGGCTTGGGGCCACCGGTCCAGGTGGCGTGGTGTCCGTCCAAGTAGGCTTTAAGGTGGGGCCCGTGCGTGATGCGTTAAACAAAATTTTGGCAGGCTGTTCCTGGTTTCCTGGCTCGCTTTATCTGTCACAGGGGCCCTGGTTAGATCGAAAGTCTCTGACTCTATCTTCGATGCCAGGTCCCGGTTGGGTCGCCCTGGGTGATGCCTTGGGCTAGTCGTATTACCGGGCCGAGACCACTCAACTGGTCCAGGGCCCTTAGTCTACGAACTCTTTTCCTCTTCTCGGTTAATTTGTTCGACACCGGGGCCCTACTGCAGCGGGGGGGAGGGGGGGGGGCGGGGGGGGGGGGGGGGGGGGGGGGGGGGGGGGGGGCGTCCCCTGAGGGAAGAATGTTGTCCTCCCCGGACCTATGTAAGGTTGTTGTATGATGTGCCGACTCGCAGGGCAGCAGTACTTTTGGCTTTATATACACAAATATATATGTATAATACTTAGTTAGTAAGGTGATACCAGGTCAGCTACGTACGTGCACTGGGCTAGCTATTGTGGTGCCCCTTTATGGACAAGCTGCGGTGGCATGGTTAAGACTACAAAAGCCACAGGCGAAGGCAGCGTGGGATTGCCCGCAGTGTGAAAAAGTTTTTGGCAGTGACGGCATTAGGAAATATCGTTGGATTTTTACTTAGCTTTAAGGTCGCAGATTTTGCAAGAATCTTCAGAGGAGTCAAGACGAACCATGACAAAGGGCCAGATTATATCGCCTTTGCGCATGCGGTGGATGTGACGGGCTGAGGGCACTTTAACATTGATCTTAGCAAGGATTTGCTCCTTCATGTCGCGGAGGTGTATTCCACGGACTACTACATCCAGTTTGCAGTCTGGTTTGAGCTAGAGAGCGGTGTATGTGGGCCTTTCTTCTCGGGGTCCTTAGTTATAAGAAGGAAGCTGTCTACCGTGTAAAGATGAATTCGCACGCCCTCAGAAATATTGACAGCACGAAAAATGGGCACCTTATTCCTCTCAAGAGCCGCCCTGATTTTTGGCCACGTTTGCTTGGATGGAGGAATTTCCTTGGATTGGATGTCAGAGGACTGGTCGAGAAGATCGAACAAATTGCCTTCAGGCAGAGAAGATTGCAATTGCGGAGTTTTTTGGGTCAAGAAAGTGATAGAGAAGACTAAGTCAGGTTCATTTCGACTGTCGAGTTGGTCAGATCTTTGTGGCTTAGGTCTGCCTTTTTGCCCTTTCTGCGCTTATTCGCGGGCTGAAGAGTTTTGCACGCTTTGTGTTTGCCTAAGAGTGTAGTAAAATTTATGTGGCTGGACGAGAAAAAAGTTTACAGTTTTATTTTTTTTTTATTCAGCTGATGACTCTAGGCTCATAGTAGCTAGGCTATACAAGGCCACTGTGGGGCTATAACACTTAGGGTGCATACAGGCACCTGCACGGTAATGGGTGGATCACGTTCCTTAAAATAAATCAAGGTGTACAATTTCGCAATGAAAGTTTGAGGTATAGGTTTCATACTTCAAACCCTAGATGTATATCTTAGTAAAATAAGAAGAAAATAAAATAAATTAAATTAAAATGATATAAAGACAAACTTGTTAAGCAATGGACGATTAACTTTCATTTCTAGGAAGTCGTGAGGCAGCCATGCGGAAGTCCAACGCCTGGAGGTGCTAATACAGTCAACTGTTGAATAAATTCCTTTTTTGATATGCTCTTTTTATCGAGAGTGGCAAATTATTACATTCCCTAGCTGCAGATACCGCTGTCAAATTCCGATATATATCCAAGGAAGCAAATGGCACCATCTGCTCGAGTTTCTGCCTTCAGTTCTTCCTGGCATATTCCGGCTTGAAACTAAAAGCACACATCAGGTAGTCTGGTGGCCCATTCCGCAGCACCGCTGCCAGCAAGCTAAACATTATGTAATATACTCTGCTCACTGAAGAGATTACACTAAGTGTCATGTAGCTTCAAGTTATGTGGTTAAACTTCCGCTTCAAGAACTTCAAAAGACTCCACGTTTTTCTACATTTGGTTGAGAGCAATTGCCTCCAATATCATACCCATCGTGCACAAGATGCTTGTAGGACGAAAATCGTTTGCTGTTGTCAGAGTCTTAACCTTCGGCAGCGGTGAAATATTTGCTAGTTTCCAGCTACTCGAATAGACGCTGAATTGAAGGAAGACGTCAAAAATACCAGTAGTGGTATGATAGCAGGCAAGCAGTGTCGAAGGAATTGTAAGGGCAGTCCGTCATGACCATAGCGTTGGAACAAGCCAGCCAAAAAGCCTAAGATAAGAAGAATTGTGAGGTTAAAACGGTGCACTCTGGGGCGGCATTCTGTGAGGCAGGGCGTTTTAAGGCATGAAGAGGCATGTCACGATTTTGCAGAGCAGGGTTATTTAGAGCAGCGTTTTCTTAGCTAGGGGTTCAGCAAAGCATGGGGTTGCGTTGAGATGTTAGCAGCTGCCTTAGCCTTTGATCATTCCTGGGTAAGGGTGGTGATTATCACGTTCGACTGACCAATATCGGTGCCATGAGCAGCAGACTTAGCAGTAAGGTACTGTACACAATTAAGCAGCTTGTAGCAGTCTTTCTGCGAGACATATCTCTGGGTGCAGGCGTTAGGCTCGAAGTTGTAAGTGGGAAGCATAAGCTTGATGACGGGCTGCACTTGCTCCTTGGTCGTGTGAGTCTCGCAATCAAGTCAAGGATAAGGTTGCTGGCTGGCAGTGGCGACTAAGAGCTGGAAAGGATTCATTTTCGGATAGTCAGCTGGGCCCAAGGAGTGGTTGACACTCACGGTCAGCCCGAGGGGTGACAAAGATGGTGCTGTTTACGATGGAGTAGCGATCGCGGTGAAAAAATTTGAGAGTGGATGCTAACGAGAGAGATTAGTTCTGAAAAGAGCTGATAAAAGAACTCACTGGAAGCACAGATTGAAGTGTACACACATGCGCAGAAGATCAGGAGAGAGCAACACGTCCGCACGATACAAGCGCTCGGGCCAGACTGACCGTTGTACATGTGCATGAATTGCAATACATCTTGTGCTTTACTAGCAGCTCTTTTCTTAATTAAATTAGTATTTTTATCTCAAATAATTATTCCTTGATATCCTTATATGCATGCTCTACTACAAGGTACGTTTTTACTCACAAAATTCGTGGCATCCTCATATAAAATTACAATATAACAATAATAAAGAATCAGGTAAGTTTGACGTCTTAAAATTCGACATATCTGCTGACTTCATAATTTTGTTTAACGTATTGGTAAATTTGATTTCCTAAAATGAATTAGCCGTCTTAAAAAGTGGTGATATTAAAATCAGTTATAGGTCAAGTTATTTCATTTTTGGCGCATCATACCATTTTTATTATACTTATGGTATTTCTCGTTCCGTTAGATGGATTGAGAAACATTCTAATTGAATTTTGGTTCGTTTATCGAAATTTTTAGTGTTTTAGAAGCATTCGCCATGGACAGAATTTACAAAGTACAAAGCGCTAGCTTATTCGAGATCACAATTGCACATTCCGACGCTCAAAATTTAAGTCAAACTTTATCATTTAAGAAATAATTTTCATTAAAGAAATTTATCATATTTTCTTTTCCTCATTGGGTCACTTAGTATAATATTAGTATGTGTACTTCAGCACTAAGTGTTTTATTGGTCACATTTATTAAACATTTCTTATGGTCCCCGCAAATAGCTGATTCAAGATTTTGTTCACATACCAAGCAGGGCCGATCGTAAAGAATGATTTGTAACTACCCCCCCCCCCCCCCCCCCTAATTTATGTGCAAAGCCTTTATTGGATTCGAGGATGGCATCTAGTAGGAAAAATTTGACAAGGATTCTATTGGTACCGTCGAATCCTATGTTGAACAAGCTGTTTGTAAGATAAAATTTCGTTTTCACTGAAAACCATGTTTTTAATTATGTTTGTGATAACGTATGTGTTAGGCGTCTTATGTTTATTGACTAGCGCTTTGTAAAATAACTTTTTTCAATAATGATATTTACCAATTAAGATTAAAGAGTACATTTTTTTCTAATGTCTTATAGAATAGTGTTCAACGTTTTCGAGTCACTAATGTTAACTTTACTCGAGTATACAAGTGTAATAGATCTGCTGTAAGCTGACCTAATCTATTTTCTGCTGTTCTGTCATTAGTTGGGTCACCTGACTCGGCTAAAGCAAAGTAAAAGGAGGAATACCTCCAAAAAGTTATTATAAGCCATGTAATGTGTTAGATCTTTTGTGTGTGTGTGTGTGTGTGTTTGTGTGTGTGTGTGTGTGCGTGTGTGTGTGTTAAAGAGTACTTTAACAATCTTTGTGCCGCTCTTTTTGTGCCCTGGTGTGCTTTGCTTATTTTCTTTATACATAATGTAAGTTATATCTGTGTCCTGTTCAAACAAGCGTCTTTTCTACCGATGGTTGATAGCACTATTCTAATCGTACAAACCTTTTTTCAATATTAGTTATGTCATACAAACGTCAGCTTTAAAACAATTTTATAATATGTATTGTTTAAGGTTTTCCAAATAAGACCTTCCATCTTTATCAGGTTCATTTCAACCATTGTTTAACTATTTACATAAATTATAATCGTAAAATTTAAAGAAGGATGCTATTTAATATCAGTGTTTCGTTATAATTAACAAATTAATTGAATGAATCACTATTACTACGATATAATGTACGTTATTTTACTCCGACTACAGGTGCCAGTAACAACAGCTGCATCCCTGCCTTTATTTAACGCTTCTGTCCTTCTGTCGCATTTCCAGTTATTATACCGTGCATTGAAACCTAGTTGTCTCTACCATACCAGCCGGGCACATCCTTTCTTTCCCTAGTACATGTGGCTGTGGCACAATTTTTCCGATTAATAATTTTCTTATTTTCATCAAAAGTGAGCATGATTTTTTTTTTTTTTCGTCAAAGGTCAGCTTGATTTTTTTTTTTTTTTTCCTAAACTTAGTTTTTTATTGCTTCCAAGTTATAGTAAATAGTACTTTTACTGATCTGTTTAAATACTTTACAGTTTACTCTGTGCACTCCTATCAAGAGAAATAATTTGCGGATATGCTTTCGTATGGATCATTTAAAAATCAGCGGGGCTTGTCATTGGCTTGACAGGACAAGTAGCCCAACAATACTGCACCATTTATACTTTTATAGGGCTTATCAAATAACTAAGTTACATCTCTGTAAGACTTTTCTAATTTACGAGGGTGACTTTTATAAAAAAATGTATCTTACTGAAATAAGACTTATGTATAACTTTTTAAATTTTTAAGTAACACTTTTGTTAGAGTTTTCTTTGAATAGAAAATTACTTTTCTAAGAATTTTTAAGTATTTAGATGTGATCTTGGAGGGACTTTTCTGCAATTTGTATTAGACTTTTCTGGTACTTTTATAAGTCTTTTGTATGATGTAATACTTTTGGAAATTTGTTTCATTAAAGAAATCTAGTTTGTTAAACGTTTGTAGTACTCAATAATAAAATTGTAAGCCTTTTTCGAACCTGATTTAAAAACTATGTAACACTTTTTTTGTGCTATTATAAAGAAATGTTACGACTACCTAAATATTAAAGTAAGACTTTTGTAGAACTTTTCAAATTTTTATATGTGATTAAAAGACTTTTCAATTGCTTATGTAAGTATTTGAGAATTTATTTCTGGTACTACAGTAAAAGATATAATATTTATTAGTAATCCCTTGTGACCTTCGTAAAACTTATCTGGTGCTTAATTAAGACTTTTTTAAGAATTAAATAATATTAATTGACATTATTTTGATACTTGAGTGAGACTTTTGTACGACTTCAAAGGTCATTAAAAATATGTTTAGAATATTTACTTATACCTTAGTAGGATTCAATTAGCCTCCTCAGCTATTAAAATGCGACTTTTTTATGACTGTTCTCTAAATCAAAAATGGTAGTCGGACGGTTCATCGATCGCCAAGAAATATTCGGAGGGATATTCGATCGTCGAGAATTACTCAAAGGGTATTTCGATCGTCCAAAAAAACTCATAGACATTCCTTATCGTTGATTACCACTGAAAGAAATTCTCAATTTTCACGAATCACTCAAAAGCTTTCTCTATCGTCAAGAAATACTCGGAGGCATTCACGATCGTCGAGAATTACTCAAAGACATTTTCGATCGTCGAGAATCACTTAGAGGGTTTCTCCATCGCCAAGAAATACTTTAAGGGTTTTTTGACTGTCGGGGATCATTCAGAGGCATTCTTGATCGTCGAGAATCACTTGTAGTGTTTCTCAATCGTCGAGGATTACTCGGAGGCATTATCTATCGTCGAAAATTACTTAGAGGATTTTTTGATCGTCGAGAAATTCTCAGAGTGTTTCTCTATCGTCGAGCAATACTCATAGGCATCTACATCGTCGAGAATCATTTAGAGGATTACTCTGAGGCATTCTCTATCGTCAAAAAATACTCAGAGGACTACTTGATCGTCGTGGATTACTCGAAGAGTTTTTGGATCGCCAAGAATCACTTTGAGGGCTTCTCGATTGTCAGGGATAATTCAGAGGCACTTTCAGTCATCGTGAATCACTGGGAGTGTTTCTCGATCGTCAAGGATTACTCGAAAGCAATCATTATCGTCGAGAAATTCTCAAAGTGTTTCAATATCCTCGGAAATTACTAGGAGGGGTTCCTGATCGTCAAGAATCACTTGGTGGCATTCTCGATCGTCGATACTCACTCTCAGTATTTCTAGACCGTCGAGGATTATTCAGAGGGTTTTTCAATTGTCTAGGACAATTTGGAGGCATTCTTAAAATTTTTGGAAGGTTTTCAGATCGTCGAGTAATACTCCGAGGGGTTTTGCAGATCCTCGAGAATTATTTAAAGGATTTCTAGATCGTCGAGAAATACTCAGAGCTATTTTGTATCAGAGGCATCTGGTTCGTGGAGAATTACGCAGAGGTATCTCGATTTTCGACAATAACTCGGAATATTACTGTGAGGCATTTTCTATTGTCAAAGAATACTCAGTGGATTACTCGACATTCGGAGATTCTTTAAAGGATATGTCGATCGTCAAGACATACTCGGAAGTATTTCCGATAGTCAAGCATCACTCGAAGATTTCTCGATCGCCCAGAATCACCCTGAAAGGTTTGTCGATCGTCGAGAAATCCACGAAGAGATTCCAGATCGTCGAGAAATACTCGGAGGGTTTGACGACCCTCGAGATATACTCAGAGGCATTCTCGATCGTCGAGACTCACTGAAAGGTTTCTTCGGTCGTCAAAGATTACTCGGAGGTATTCTTGATCGTCAAGAAACACTCGAAGAATTTCCCGATCGTCGAGAATCACTTGCGCTGGATAAAAGATGGGTCAACTGTCTTCCCAACTTTACTCTGATCAGCGCACTCAACTAACTGCTTGGTGCTTCTGCTCTTCCAAGTTTGGTGAGCTGTTCACCCGAGATTAGTGAGCAGCAGCACCAATAGACTGCTTAATTAAGCCCTTTGTTCTGCTGCTCACCCACCTTGGTTGAACAGTTTACTTAACTTGGGAGAGTGGATACAATAAGCAGTTGGATTCGCTGTTCACAGTAAAGTTTGGACAATGGGGTGCGAAACTTTTTCCCAGTGTGGAGGATTTTTCGATCGTCGAGAAATTCTTGGAGGGTTCCCAGATAGTCAAGAACTATGTGAAGGCATTCTCGGTCGTCGAGAAAGTTTCAAAGGATTCTATCCTCGTCGATCGAGAAACTCTTTTAAAATTTTCTTTTTTTTTCAATAATTCCTGTTTAATATGCAGTCCACTTTGATGTTATTGTGCAATTATGATGGTTTTTTGGTTTTTTTTCTTAGCGTGTTTTTCTGTCAAAATCAATTTTGTATCTTTTTTTTTTTTATCGATACACATGCATACACACTATGTGCTAAAACCTGCAACTTTAACACTAAGTATTAATACTGACTCTATTTTTTTTGCAATACTCAAAAAATAGACAGTCCTTATGAGCATATTTTTATTCTGTTGTTGTTTACTGCTCGATTTTTTCCGATAATTATTTTGTTCTTGTATTCGTTACCAAAACAGTGTGTAATAACTTAAGGTTGCTATGGGATCATTACGAAAAATATGTTGATATTTTCTTTAGTACAGAAGTTTCTTAGTGACTTCTTCTCAGTTTATTGTCAACTAACAGGAAGTATAAAAATATTTAATTTAACAATACATGAAAAACATTTATTTTACTATTGCTCATGAGTTATTTTACGTTTGTTTTGTTTGTTTGGTATACCTTTCCATTAATGAATTGTTCAACTCCCAAATATTGGGCTACAAATTTTTTCCATTTTACATCGGTTTTATTTTATCTCAGTATCACATAACATACACTCTGACGCAAGTGTGTCTTGCACTATTTTTTTAGAAGGCTAGTACCTTTAAAAATAGAGTACTGATGATTTTAGCTAACTACGATTTTTAATTATACCGTTTGCTATTAAAATACATTTTTTTATCATTTTTTAATGCATGATTTTTTGTTTAACATAGTAATGAAGCTCAAAATTACAACAACAGCTGTGTTGTCCCATTTAAAGACAGCATTTCACATCAAACCACAGTATTAATATGTCTGTATAAAAAGTAATTGCATACAATAACAAGCCAAGACTTTTTTATTCAAATACAAGAGTCGAGACGTTTTAGTACGAGCCTCAAGTACCAAAAAACCAAAATCATAATAATGACATAGCATAGTACTAAATGATATTAAAAACGTTAACTAATAGAGGTATAATTTACACATATCTTCAGATAGAATTACTACAACATCCAGAAAAATGCCCTTACTTTAAATGTTTAACGATAATGGCAGAAAAAATATGCAGATATGTTTATGGAGCGAGGGATACTGAAAAAGTTGCAAAAGAGACAGTTTTAGCTATAAACCATATTTTGCACTCGAATAATTTCTTTCATGATTATTTTCAGTAGCTTTTGCTTCCCATTAACACGGCTTGAAATAGAGATACTTGCTTGGCTCCGGCAGAAGAATTTATGTAAGTTATACGTGGAAAAGATATGAATTTCGTAAATACTATAACTTTTACTTATAATTCTAAGCAAGCAGTAGCAAACAAATGACGTAAAAAAAAACAAACAAAAGAATAGAGACTGATAATAAAAAATCAGTTTATTATTTAGGTTCTGCACTAGCTGACAAGCACACCTCTGACGATTAGTGACTACATCAAAGTGTAGCTCTCGAGAGAGAAAAGTAGCCGTACAACCGCCTGCTTTAGCTGACGTGCGCACCTGTGATGCTCAACATCAGCTTGAGATTGCAGCTCGAGAAGGAAAAGCGAACAAACCACCTCCTGCTTCAGCCGACAGGCACATCTCTGACGATTTGTGACTACATTAGAGTGCAGCTTGAGAGAGAGAGAAGTAGCCAAAAAACCGCCTGCTGCAGCTGACACCCGCACCCCCAATGCTTACCATCAGCGTCAGACGGCAGATTGAGAGGGAAAAGTAGCCATATCGTCGCCTGCTTTAGCTGACACACGCATCCCTGGTGCTCACCATCAGCGTCAGACGGCAGATCGAGAGGGGGAAGTGCACGGAGAGAGATATTGGGCTCAGAGAACACAAGCATACGAGTCGTAAGAGCTCAATACAACACCAAGCTGTTCTGACGTGAAGCACCAGGCTCTTCTAGCCCACTAATTGAACTCGTAGAGTGAGATATAGCGCCAGGCTCTAAAAGCTTGAAGAGAGGGGGCGAGCGAGCCCAGGCCATTGAAATCATTCATGACGATCTCGAGGCTCGGCCCTTCGATGAACATATAGAATTACACAGAACGTAAGAATCCGAAAGTGAAGGAAGGGAAAGACATGTGTATTGTATATCTGTAAGTTCATCGTTGGGCCGAGCCTTGGGATCGTCATGAATGATTCCAATGGCCTGGAATCGCTTGCCCCCTCTCCTCGAGCTCTTAGAGCTTGGCGCTACATCAAACTCTACGAGTTCAATCAGTGGGCTAGAAGAGCCTGGTGCCTCGTGTCAAAACAGCTTGGTGTTGTATTGGGCTCTTACGACTTGTATGCATGTGTTCTCTGAGCCCAATATTTCTCTCCGTGTGGCCGTATCGTCGCCTATCTTAGCTGACGCCCGCACCTCTGATGCTCAGCTACTACGGCGGACTACAGATCGAGAGAAAGAAGTGGCTGTATGACCTGCTTCAGCTAAGAAGCGTACTCTTAATGCTCACCATCAGCGTTAGACTGCGGATCTAAAGGCAGAAGTGGCCGTTCCGCCACCTACCTTAACTGACGACCGCACCTCTGATGCTAATCTACTACGTCGGACTGCAGCTTGCGAGGAAGAAGATTGTAAGTCCGCCTGTATTTATTACTACAGGAATGCAGACTCGACGATCATTAACAGGTCTTAAACCCCTTACAAAAACTTGACTCGTAATTTTATAATAATTGTTTAACAATAAACATTAAATCATTAGTAGTTGTTACCTCGCTATGGCCCGTCATAACATTCCCCCACCACCACTTACCACCTTCCCCTGCCACCGCAACCGATTCCCCACCTTTGTTAGTGAAGGAGAATCACAGCTATTTGAGAGAACCTGAGGGAGTTTCATACGTAGAGAGAGGACATCCCCACTTTTTTAGTTCAGAATCCCTGAAGGGGTATTCATGAATAATGTCATCAAAAGTATCGAATAAAGAGGATCCCGGAAGCGGTATCTTTCTACAATTAAATGATATTTAAATGATTGTGATTATTAAGGATAGAGAGTGAGTTTGAGGTGATTAACAACAAAGGTAAGTAAGTTTATTGATTAATTTTAGAATTCACAGCTTCTACAAGTGCATTTACATGAAACGACGCAACGTTGTATATAAGATCACATACATTTTCTTTGGTTAAATTTTTACGTTTCATAGTGTCTAGCGATACAACTTTTTTACACACACTCTCTATATATTTATCGTTAATACCGCTTACAATTCGTTTCACGTCGCTAGGCATATAATAATCAATTTGTGCTTCATGCATACTACTACTTTTTTCTACAATATAATCCACAAATTGTTGCATAATTATAGGCATAATATCTGATAAAGCACTTAATACACGCCAATTACTATCGATACATTTAACAATAAATTCTTTTAGGTAGTCAAAGGTCAATTTTTTTATCGCTTATCTACGACGATATTGTTTTTCAACGCTACCACTTTTACCTTGCCTTCGTCCTTCTTAGATTTCGATAGCCTTCTCCTTGTAACTTACGGTGAACTTTAGGGACACGTTAGAACTGTAAATCCGAATATCTTTCAGATTACTGTCGTCCAAGGTAAAGTACTTTTCGATGTCGACGAATGCCAATTTAAATTCGCTCTAATTCGACACTGTAAATGGAATTTTTTCAAAATCGTTGCTCAGTAGGCGAGCTACAGGTTTCCATACACTATCAAACAAACTCTCATACTCCAGTCCAACTGTGACTTTTTTACCAAACGATCTATTCAAACCATAAAGCTTGCAAAAAATCTGAGGAGACGACTCTCGGTGTTGATAAAGAGAGGGGGTAAAAGACGATTGGAGGTGGCAAAGCACGTTTGAACACGAAAACTGCATCGTGGACCGTGTTACTCGATACAAGGACGATCTTGTATCACGTGCTTGTTAAAAACAATAATTGTAAAATTTTTACAAAACTGGAAACATTCAAAGGTAGGTTTGCATAACACTGACGTCTTTTATTCTTGGAATTTAAAACTTAATACATTCATCGCTACACTTTCAGGAATGTGTTGACTACAAATATTTAAAACACACACATAGATACATTTGCGAAACTACATTTTATATCAGAGACATTTTACTGTAACTACTTTGTACGCATCTTACCGAGCAACCACCACCAATCGACACCGAGTAAACCAATTTTTTGCAATACTTAAATGAAATAAAACGTCTGGCAACTTTATCATTTTTTTTTAAATCATCGGAAAAATTATCGAGAAATTTTTTGAAAGCCTAAACCGTTGCTCATGTAAAACAAAAACATCAAGCAAAATTGTCCGCATACGTTTGAAGATATACTTTGCACTGTTTGACATTCAAACGCAGTTTCTTACCATTTTTTTCGAAGTCGATTAATGTGATCCGGTACGTAAGGTCAGATACCATAGCAATCAAAATAAAATCCGTTGGAATGCGTATCAACGTATATAGCAACCCAATGCATACCTGGTTTTGTATGATCATCAGTCTTCATGACGTGTGCTGTCGGTTTCGTCCACACCCGTGGGATCTGATCGGCTGGGAATACAACGACGGTACGCGAGTTGATTTGCGATAGAATTCGCAGTATCTGTAGAGTGCTTTTGACAAATTTCTGTTGCTTTTGATGATCTCTTATTGTAATTACGTTTACAGAGCCAAGATTTTAATTTATGAGCGTTGTTTAAGGCACATCAATATTGCTGATAATCTGGTTTTTAATGCATAATGCATGCAGTAAACAGCCGATGATAACTTGTTAAAGGGTGGACAATCAATCTCGTACTCAAAATTTAAGATTTCACAGATAGTAATTTTATGTAAATCATACCACTTTTCACAGCCTCTGACGTAAATTTTACGCGCACTTCTTCCAATATCTTGCAAAATTTTATAAATCGATTTTAATGGTACATCACCTTCAAAATAGTCAAGTCCATGATGACGCGTGGAAAACCAAGTATTTTGTCGTTCCGCTTCCTTACTTAACTTTCGTAAATCACAAGGTGCGTAACAACTCAATGCTCAGGAGAATCGTTGTTCAAAGCAACAACTGCAACTTCTTCGGGTACTGCTATGTCTTTCTTAACCTTAAAATACTGAATGTCTACGACGAGATCCATCATGTATGTTCCATTGTACCAATAGCAAGCGAACCAAGAGACTGATGAGTGAGAACGGAGAAGCTTGCATATATAAGCATGTATACTTGATAGTGCCATCTAACCACTAATGTCAACAATAATTTAACGTTACGCATGCATTTCGAGGATATTCTCGTACTCGGCATACACTATGCAGTTTACTGTCGTGGTCAGGGCTTCGGCAAACTAAACGTCCAATCTAACGCTACTGTGTCTCATCACATTCCAATGGTAACATTCGTTGGCCGATAAATTAGGTGTTAAATCGAAAGCAAATAGACAGTAACCGTTTGGATAAAATTCACGATCAATATGGTTTCCTTCGTTAATAAAGTGAACATGAGTTCCCGAAAACAAGGTATGGTAAGCATCTACGTATAAATTATTAGTTTTAAAGTCTGGCTGCAATGGCCTGGAATGAGCTTGAACACCGTCAATGTACAAGCAGAGAAAATTAATGTTAAAATGATCAAAATTGAATGGATTTATTATACGATCGCCATTGTAAGCTTGATATTTTACAAAGCCAACAATGATTTGTTTTGGCAATTGTCCCAAAATAATATTATCCAAAGTCTCACCGTAAATACCACTGTGCATCGTCACGGCTTTATCCTCGACCCGTGTAAGTGGGTATTTTTCTGTACTCTTTAACAGTGCTTTAGCATTAGCAAGTAAAAAAGATGGGTTTATTTTAACGCGTCTAACTAAAAGATTTGCTTCCTCAATTCGCATAGAAACTAATTTCGACGTATCCATGAGACAAAAAGCGTCGCGAGATCAAACTAAACGCATT
Source organism: Copidosoma aretas (assembly GCA_030522625.1). Classification (NCBI taxonomy): domain Eukaryota; kingdom Metazoa; phylum Arthropoda; class Insecta; order Hymenoptera; family Encyrtidae; genus Copidosoma; species Copidosoma aretas. The sequence continues at coordinate 9,180 of JAPYYV010008815.1, read as the reverse complement.
CTCACCTCAACACCATTGATAAAAAATTTTCCCTGATTATATACATCCCAATGAAGATGGCCAATGAGATCGAGCGATTTCTTTGTTGGTAAAAGCACGCGTCGCTTTATTAGTCCCATGTTGGCATCCACCACGTCGTCCATCTTTGTCGATGTATCGTCGCACCACAAAGCGCTCGTTAAATGGGATGTCTTTGCAGCAGGTCCGTAATTCAATAGAGTTTCCAGGTACGCTCTATAAGCGTACGCGTTATAGGGTGGTGATACAGATTCCTGATTGAAGAACACATCGACTTGCTTAGAGAGCGAATGCATAAAATTATTTATTAGCCTAGCTTTTGCGATCTTAGTCAATAGATCAGCACTCGGATCATCATCTTCATTGACACATAATTTGACACGTAGACTGAGCATCGTATAAGCAAGATCAATGTATTCTTCACCATCACCTGGGTGAATCGTCCGTTAGCGATGCTATCGGTTTGTACTGTACCCAGTGCGATCCTTCGATGGTTGTTTGTGTCAGTGAGATATCAAACAAAAGGAGCTCGGACTATAAACACTCACACGAGTAGCTGTGCAAAAAAGCCATTTTTCTTTATTTAATTATCAAAAATGTCTCTAGCGGTTCTTTTCCTTTTCCCCTTTTTCTACTTCTTCTTCTTCTTTTTATTTTCTGATGCAACGCTTGTCGTTGGTTTCGTTTTTTTTTTGCGTTGGTTGCGCACTCTTTTCACCTTTTTCTTTTTACCTTTTGTTGTACGACGATCGTGCGTCGACCGTTCAGAGACACCGTTCAGTTGCAACTGAAATGGTGTGTCGAAACGACCACGTTTGCAACCCGAATCTTCCGTAAGTTTATTCAACTTCTCCTCGGCTTTTCTCTTTAACACGTCACAAGACTCCCTCACATAATTGTGAAATGTCTCTTTGAAAGGTATATTTCTAGTGGTGACGTCAGACAACATATTTATACCTGTTCTAACGGTTTCTTTACCAACAGCTTTGGCACGTCGTTTGATGAGGGGCAAAACTCGTCGAAACACTCCGGCAAAGAACGATCCGATACCTCCGTGTCCTCGTTGATAGGGAGAACCAACGTAAATGCGTCCAACTCCCCCTCCACTGTTTCTATAAATTGTGCTCAGACTTGTCCCACCACCGATACTTTGTGGAAAAAAATAGTCATCATACAGGTCCATCATTGTCAATCGATTCGTTTGAAATGAAGTGACACCGTTAGTGTTCCAAAGTCAAATGGTATGAGTCTACCAATTTGGTCCCTTATATCGATTTTAATGGTGCAGAACGAGTTAAACAACAGTGGTATATACATAGAAGGTGAAAAAATTTTATTTTTGATACTACTGTACGCATAACCTTAAAGGTCCGACGACACCGCTCGCAACAAACGCGATCTAACGGCTTCTACAATGTATGGTTCACAGATGTCACTGTAAACTATTAGCATGGACGGTAGAGCGCTGGCGAGATTAGCTGAACGAATCAATTTAATTTCGTGGTTTTTAACAAAAATAATCGTGGTACTTTCAAATCCTAAGATTTTATATAATTTTTTGGAACACGTTGATCGGTGTGCGTATTCGCTGTTGGACGTTTCGGGTCAGACTAACTTTGCAACTACGTAACCATCTCTTTCAAAATTAAAAATCGCGTGACCTCACACAGTATTATAACTATTTATTTCTTCAACCATTCCTTCGATATTTGTGTACAGACCAGGACGTATATAAGAATCAACATAAGAGACGGTCTCTTCTTCTTTTTCTTCTTGTTTTAGTCTCGTATGTGGTCGTGGTATTGTTGCTACGGTGATCTTTCTCTTACAATTTTTTACTACATGTTGGAACGTCAGTGGTATTTTAATCACCGTTATTCGAACGACCCATTGACCGTGCAAGTGAATTTATTGCGGTAATCTAGTCACGTAATGCGTAGTAGTATTATCTGGGTAATATTGCATACTACTGTTGCTAGGCAACACAACGTAAAACTTGTCCTTCATTGTATGTTTTTTAAATAATCAACCTTTACTCATGAATTGAACTTTTTGGGATAACCCTTCCAACTGACAAAATATTCTTTGTATCGTCCTTTACCACGACTTCTCAGTACCTTGTCCAACTCGAAGAAGCTTATCTTTAAATTTTTACGCACACTGCTTCGTTCTTCTTCGTAAAAGAATCCGTCAATGTCTCCGTCGGCCAAATCTCTGAGAAAATACACCGGAGGTTGGCGTGTACAAGAGATACGTCCAACTTTAAACAACTCCAAAGTCCATCGGCTCTCGTAACCTTTGGCAAAGACACTTCTAGCTTTACTAATACGGACTATATCTCCAACGCTGTACTTTGGACTTTTATAAGAATGGCCGCTATAACGTTGCGTTGTATTTTTACGCGCTTGCGCAACATTGTGCAAAGTCACGTCAACCAGTGCCATCTTCGTCAACGAACGCTTTGTGCGATTGAATGCCTCGATTATTTTTGTAAAAACATCTACGAAGCGATGGGTGTTTGCGTGTGAGAAGAATCGCCACATTATTTTCTTTATAGTTCTTATTAAGCGTTCGGCTATAGCAGCTTTCGTCTGTGGATTACAAGCTACCCGATATTTAATTTCATTGTCTTTTAAAATTATCTGCACTTCGCGTCCTATAAATTCTTAACCTTTATCCGTCTAGAGACACATTGGTTTGCGATCATTGCTTCTCGACAAAATACGTTGAAATGCTTTGGCAACATTTTTCGACGTTTTTTACCTTATTGGTTCTGCCCAAGCGTATTTGCTGACTACATCAATGACCACAAGAACGTAAGCGCAACCGTCGTTGTAAGTTTTTAAAGATCTCAAGTCCATTAAATCAGCTTCCCGCACATCGTCAATATTACCAACATTATAATTTTTCTGGAAAAACGATGTCTTATAGGTCTGTGTAAATTGAAAGTATCTTGACTCTCGAGCCATCCTATTACGTTTGGTCGCGAAAATTTCTTTCTCACAGTATTCACGATTTTGTTTTCACCCGCGTATGCAGTGGGTCGCGCCGCTTCGTAGTAAAGTTTTTGCAAAGTGTTATGCATTATTCTTTTTTTTCTTTATATTTTCCTTAACACTCTTTTTCTTGCTAGATTTAGACCCAATAGCTTTCTTGATGCGGAAAAAAAACTTTTTAAACGTGATTTTGCTACACATACAGCACGCCGTCAATAAAGCGACTGTTCGCTCGTCTGGTGGTGTTTCCCCAGCGAGTATACGCGAAAAAGCAAATAAAGCTAATACACGATCAACTTTTCGACGATCAGCTTTCTTCTTCTCCGTAGCGTAGGCAAAATTGTGCTGCCGACAAGCTTTATCCAAAGGATTGACTCCCGCGTTTCCGTGTTCAATGTGCTCTGCTAGTTTTATTCCTGGATAACACAATTTGTATACAGACACATGCATATCAAACGGTAGTAAATCAATTGTGGCGTCGAGAGACCTGTTTTTTTCTTCCTCCCCAGCTTTACTTCTTTTTCTTTCCTGCCATTTTTCCGCTCAACCGACGCCATGATTTAACTTGACGTGCCAGAGGTACGACTATCTTTCTATTTTCATTTCTCAATAACGTTGTTGGTTCAGTTTCCGAAACAACACTCTCACTGTTAGAACGAGATCTTAGACTTTTACTTGGTCATTTTTTCGCTTCTGAATTATTACCTCTGCCGTTGTCGTCTATCAGTAATCTTAATACTCTCTCGTTTTCGACACACTCTTTCGGGATGTTTGCCATTCGAAGTGCCGTGGCAAACTGATTACGACCCGCTGGTACACGCTTTTTCCTGTCCCTCAATACATCATTTACAAGATCGACAATGTTTGACTGTAGTATACGAACGACACCTATAATCACTGTATTGTCACTCGTCCACTCGACGTTACCGGTAGCACGCAAGTGACGCGGCATCACTGCAGTCTTTTTACGAAAATTTTCGGGTACAATTTGAATAACCTCGGCATCATGACGCTCCTCTTCTTTTCGCTTTCTCTCATCCTCGTCGTCAGACAATTCGCTATCTTGTGATCTGTTTACGTCGACATGATCTAGATTTGTATCCATGTGCCTTTTTCTTTCGATCTCCACTTCCTTCAAGTATAAATATCTCTGCAAAACTTGCTGGTATTTCTTCCACTTTTCTTCCTTGTTGCCGTATGGTTAATTCAAGATGTCGTCCATTTCTTCGTCGAGTCGACTCGCTGTAGTACCTGGTGTTTGCACAGATTTTAGGCTATCGTTGAGATACGCCCTTCGCAAACGTTCCATGTTCTCTCCGGGAAGAAGAATCATTTTTTTCGCGTGCTCCATGTTTTTTTTTTTTACACGAGCGAAAGCACCGTTCCATCAAGCGGGCCCAATAAAGCGGGTAAGAAGCTTTCTTCCTGTTGGACGACAATTTCTTACTTTGACGCTGCATGAATTTTTTTGTCTGCGAGTTTTCTAAGAATTTTGGCGTGTTTACGTAAACGCCTTTTGTTGATCGAGCTAAGCGGTATGTTTCCTTCAAGAGTAGTCAACGCACATTCGCAAATGTACCTGATCAGTATGGCATCAGCTTTGCGTAACAACGCCCTCTGTTGTTCCGTGTCGAGATAATACAGAGCTCTTGAAATCGCGGTGTGCTTCAGGCTGAATAAAGAACGTAACTTTGGCGCCATTACAACGTTACGATAGGAACTTGATTTGCGGTGTCACTTCCTTTCACCTGTTTTTTGCCACATATACGTACTAATACTCGTCGTCTGGGAAAATACACGTACCAAAGCGACAATTATCCGGCGTTCTTTGCTTGAGATCTAAGAAAAGATAGCCAAACGGTCGCGAGGTAGCGTTTCAATAAGACTCTTGTAAAAATCGAGAATTTTCTGGGCACACTTGTCTCGACAGGTGCTGTATTTGTGCACGATCGCGTAAATTTCTAAAGATAACATTGTACTGAGAGTTTAGTGATATATTGCGCTCACCTTTACCTTGATAGAATATGTTTTGCGTGGTAAAGATCATACTTAGATTATTGTGATGACTGCCTTGGGTAAATATATCGACGATAGCTCCACCGCCGTTGCATCATTCACGCATCAAATCGTCAATGATGACGAGCTTTGGTCTTGAGTCTCCAGCCCAATGTGTACTCTGGGGTAACCCTTCGTGGAATTCGATATTCTTTCCGAGATCCCGATAACTAGACTGCCACTCACGGTAACAAAGAATAATTCGCTCGAAGCAAGTGTCACTCATACGGTCAATGTGTCGCAAAAATCATTTGACAATCACAGTCTCGCCGCAACCAATCAGTCCGCTCAGCGTACATGTCTATGGATGTTTCCATCGCGTTTCCATGATACCTACTGCACTCTGCCGAAAAGCTGAGCGATCGCGGTTGGCCCCCGCTGTGCTCCGCTCACCAGCCCGCGAGCATTTTTTGGAAAGCTAACGTAAGCGTCAAGAGTGCCAATCGAGCTCTTTTTACTGCTACCACCGCCGCACTATGTGCCAAAGTGAGTAAGTTGGTGCGAAATAAAATATCTCATGACCCAATGGATTAATCGTAACGTTTTTGTTTCCTAATTAAAGCTTATTCTTTCTAGTTTACTAAATAATTATAGAGAAAATTGACAAAAGCTATCTTAATAAACAAATTAGCAATTAATAACAAATATCGTGAAAACAAATAGAAATAATGAATTTCCCGGGAATTTTCTGAATTCATTTTTATGTTTCCTTAGCGCTAATTAAGAATCTAGCAGGCTATTGTCTATAAACTAGTAATGAAAAAGTTTTAAACAAATCAAATGAACAAATTCGAATAAATTGTTTTCTATTTATTTGAATATGATAATTTTATAATTTGTGACATAGTTTGTCGTGCAAAAATTCGCAAAGTGCTATACGTACATACATATATACATACTTACATACATACATGTATACATATATACGTCTATACACACATATATACATTCGTACTTACGTACATGCATGCATACGATTATGAAAAACGAAATAGCTTCACCCCTTTTTTCATCACCTATTTAAACACCTCAAACTAAATTATATTTAAATTTTATGGAGTATGTATCACAAATTATCTTTTTTTTCAAGTATTGCGAGAACAAGAAATAAAAAAAAAAGACTGAAGGAGAATTACATTCGGTTCGAGGCCAAAATTGTACCTTACCTTTACATAGATTGAAACTTTGGAATTACGAAGACACATCCATGTATATATGAATTATCTCAACCCTATCGCTTCTTGTCGGTTTTATTACAGATCGATGAGACTGGAAACTCAAGAAGGTGTCCCTTTTGTCAACTTAACTTGCTTTATATCAACTGCTTTTATTGATTAATATCAATGAGAAGTTAACAAGGCTTCTCTTCCTTGAATCTACTTGCTTCTTGCTTATTATATTGTTGGAAGAAAATTTGAATTTGAAAAAGTGTCTCGCCCTCGATTTTTCTTGCTTTTTATCGATATCTTTCATTGATTTTTGCTCGCAAAAACATGAGAAGGACTATCTTCCTCAAAATGAGACACTCCATATTTATTTATTATTGTTTAATATACATAAAAATGTATGAATGCTTCACTTCCTCAACTTTACACGTTTCGCATTGATTTTTCGTTCATTCATTCACGTAAACGTGTGAGAATATTTCTCACCCTCCACTGTACTCACTTATTATCAGTATTCGGATTTATCATCGGGACATAAAAGATGGCAATTATTATCTTTCTCGACTTTCCTTGATTCCTATAGATTCTATTATTAATGAATTTCCATAGAAAAAAAAACTTCTCTTCTTCAATAGTTCTCCTTTTTTGTAAATTATTTTTACAATTATTAAAAAGTAGCCTAAAAATACTTCTCCTACTTTACTATATCTACTTTAAATCAACTGTCTCATGAATTAATGTTCATGATAATACTTGATTAAAATCCACAAACCATAAGTACGCTTTTCTTCTTCAAATTGACTTGATTTTTAAAGTCTTATATTATTGGTTGACGTCAATGAAAACGTCAGAAGACGTCCATCTTTCCGTTTTACTTTGTTTCATCGTCTTATTTTATTGATTAACAGTAACTCTAACTTGAAGATGTTTTTTTTCTTCGTCTTTCCTTCCTTTTTTTTATTTGTATTGTATTCACATTATTCTACTAATAGAAACATAAAACAGCGTCAGTGTTTAGACTTTTCTCACAATTATTGGTTTTTTTTTTTAATTGTTAAAAGTACATAAAACACGAAAAAAGGCTTCCTTTCCTACTTTTACTCACTCCTTCTAGACTTTTTAATAATCAACGTTTACAAAGATACAGGAAAGCTTATCTGCCTCAATTTTATTATTTATTTTTTGACTTTGTTTATTTATTGTTAAATCTTAGAAGATAACAAGTCCTGTAAGTCTTAAGCTTGAGTACTAACACCTACTAGTCCGACAAAAAAATTTTCTTTGAAAAAACAAACATCTTTTTTCCATTTAAAAAAACGCGATGATATTAAAATAAAACTAGTGAATATTTAAAAATGATTAACAACAATAATTTATTATATAATAAGTTAACGCAACAGAGGGTTACAATGTGAATATACATGAAAAGAGCGATTAATCAATTAAAAATAATTATTTAGTATAAAATATGAGACATCTCGCGTTTCTGGCACTTGCATCGCTCACCACATATTTATAATATCCGTATTGTAAATCCAGGCAATAAGACCACTACTTAGATTCAAGACATTAAAACAAGCAAATCAGGTTAAAAAAAATTTTGAGTACTTATTTCATGACCTTCTCTTTCAGAAAGAATACCGCTGCCAATTAATAGGCACAAAACTTCCTTAACCTTGTGACTGTCATAAATAGTTTGTATTGATTCGCTATGGACGTACTCATCAGGGTAGAAAAAAACTTTTCATCCAAAGAAAAATATATAAATCAAATGGGAATCACATCTTTAATATGCTACGCTAACATTTGTATAGTATGCCCACAAAATAAAAAATGAAAAAAAAAGAATTGTTCCAAGAAATGATTGGTTGAAAAATAGTTTAAAAAAAAAATTTCAAGCAAGCAATAACCAGAATTAATACTTTAAGCGATTATAAGCATTAAAAAAACGAAAAAAATAAGCTAAGCTAAATTATAATCGGTGAAGGGAGTCCTGAGAGCTTACTGATTACATTAAGACACACACACTCACAGCCACAAAAAGTCAATAAGTAGTGTGTAGAGTAGAGAAGGTAAAGCTCTCTTATTTTCGCTTGTACTTTAGTCAATGATAACATTACTAAGAGGCGAGTAAAGTTAAGAGAGGGAAGCAAAAAAATCCATAAGTAACAAGTGAAGTCGAAAGACGGAAGCATTTTTGTGTCATCATAAAAATTAATTCATGAGACAGTTAATTTAAAGTAAATAGAGTGAAGTAGGAGAAGTATTTTCAGGCTACTTTTTAATAATTGTAAAAATAATTCACAAAAAAGGATAACTATTGAAGAAAAGAAGTTTTTTTTTCTATGGAAATTGATTAATAATAGAATCTATAGGAATCAAGGAAAGTCGAGAAAGATAATAATTGCCATCTTTTATGTCCCTATGATAAATCCGAAAACTGATAATAAGTGAGTACAGTGGAGAGTGAGAAATATTCTCACACGTTTACGTGAACGAATGAACGAAAAATCAATACGAAACGTGTAAAGTTGAAGAAGTAAAGCATCTCTACATTTTCATGTATATTAAATAATAATAAGTAAATATGAAGTGCTTAATTTTGAGGGAGATGGTCCTTCTCATGTTTCCGCGAGCAAAAATCAATGAAAGATATCGATAAAAAGCAAGAAAATATCGAGGGCGAGACACTTTTTCAAATTCAAATTTTCGTCCAACAATAAAAAAAGCAAGAAGCAAGTAGATTCAAGGAAGAGAAGCCTTGTAAACTTCTTATTGATATTAATCAATAAAAGCAGTTAATACGAAGCAAGTAAAGTTGACAAAGTGACACCTTCTTGAGTTTTCAGTCTCATCGATCTGTAATAAAACCGACAAGAAGCGATAGGGTTGAGATAATTCATATATACATGGATGTGTCTTCGTAATTCCAAAGTTTCAATCTA